>VMDR010011611.1:0-28148 GCA_007922815.1 Macrotus californicus | reverse complement strand
ACTCCTAGCACAATTTATTCGGCCTTAGTTTCTATCTTTGGACACTTGCCAAACATTCTGCAATATTTTGCTGTTATAAGTCATTTTAAATAACATAGTGATACATATCCTTATTTTTTTCCTCACGACAAGTATCTCTAGAAACATTATGCGTATTTCTAAGGCTTTAGATGCGGAGAAGTCAAAGCCTTGCCAGCCCGTACAGCAGCACATTTGCATGAATTAGAAAAGGGCGTCCCGGCATGTAGGCACAGCTCCACGGGCGAACAGCTGGACAAGCACACAGCTTGACAAGCACATGACACTTGAATTTTTTTCAAGGTGCCCTTCATAGGACATATAGTTTGATGAATCCAGGGCAGACAAGATAGAGGTCTCATTTGACCTGGAGATCTTAAACAGAGAAGAACTCAGTCAACCATACACGACAAGCCTGAGAAAGGTTTGATCAGTATATATTGCTAATTCTATTCTATATATCTAGTTGGCAATTCATATATTCTATTTGTTTTCTGTAGTTACCTGCAGTCTCTTTGCCACTTTTTTTTAATGAGAAGGGACAAGTTGACTTTTTCTGGTTGATTCTGAATATATATATATATATATATAAGATGCTTTTACCCAAAACATCTTTTAATTTATTATTTTAAGAGAGTATTTATAGGAAAAAAAGAGAAGTTTTATTAAAAGGCTAGTGACAAGGACAGTTCCAGTTAGAGAGAACCTCAGATGTAAAGACATGTCAGTAAGAAAGCAGAGGTGTGTTTGGAAAACATCAAGTCTCGAGCTGAATCACAGAATGTGCGTAGAGGGAAAGTAATAAAAGTCTGGTTGTAAAAGACTGGAAATAAATTGGATAGAATCTCAATTCACTTGAAAAGAGGGCGCTATTTCGTTTTTGAGTAAAAATGTGAAGTGAAATGATCAGAACTATAAAATGTAATCAGGCCACAGGGTATGGGATGGACTAGAATAGGAGTAACCAGAGGTGGGGAGGCCAGCTGGGAAGCAACTGAAATTCCCGAGGTGAGTAACCTTAAAGCCTGAATGAGCAGGGGTCAGTTGGGATTTAGAAACGCACGCACATACACACACGTGAGAAACAGTTTGGACAGGAGGACAGAGATCAACCAAACAGAAGCACAACTTCCATGTCTAAATGACCCAAAATTATAATATCCTGAATAGAAAGAGGGAAGACGTTGAGGGGTGGGGTGGGAGGAAAATCCTGCTGTATTTCAATATATTAAGAACAGTCAGACGAACCCCCCAGGAGGGTAGAAGGAGTAACTAGAAACCTCATCAGTGGTTAGTTTGTCTTCTGGACGAAAGTGGAGGCCTATAAAAAATAAGGCCCTGGAATCTTTACTTTTCTTCCCTCTGTACCCAGGAAAAACTTCGCTGACATGGATAGTTAAGCAGGAGCCCCGACAACATTTTCCTGAGACTTTTCCATTCACACTGATCGCTAAATTTGTCAGCAACTTACAACAGTACCTCTTTCTTCTCAGAGTTAGGACTCCTTGTTCTCCACTTAATGCGAAGGAATAAAATGGAGAAAATTGTGCTCGGGTAGGTTCTCAGAGAAAATTTTATTTCTAATTACAAATGTAATTTCAGCAAAGAGGAGGGATTTCAGATTCCATGTTCTCAACTTGTTCACAGATGAATATTACTGATGATGTAGTGGGTATTCCTGAATATTAACTTCCCAAACGTTGGTCTGCCTCCCAGAACCTAGTTTCAAACATGACCAATTACTGGATGGATATAGATTTCACAAAGGCCCTGACAATCTGGTCAGAAGGCACTGAGCTGACTTGGGGTCTCTCTGGAGCTGGGTCACGGAGAGGACTGAGTCAGTAGATTTTGTACCACGGATAATGCTTCTCTTTACAAGAGTCAACTAAACTACTTTGCTTCAGTGTTTCCATCTGTAAACCAAGCAGGCTGGATAGCTCTCAAATTCTATGTTGGACTTGAAATTCATCCATCCATCCATCATCCAATTTCTGAATGCCAACAATGTGAAACAGCTGAAACCCCATTAGTGCAGTTTTCCACATAATGCCATTTCTTACCTGATCATAGTAACGCAGGTAGTATTTCACGACATAGTCCACCAGATTAATCCCATTATCCTAGGTTGAAAAGAGAAGCTTAAATGAAAATCATTCGCCTGAGACTTTGCTGTATTATATAGTTGAGAGCCCAAAGCTCAGTTTGTGACCCTAATATGTACTTTTAGTTTGTGCTACAAGGCTACTAGTTCTGTTTGAGCCCGGTAAGATTCCCTCCTTGTCCCATCCATTTTTTATGGCATCCGTACAAAGAAATGGCACAACACTCACTCCTCTTTGTGTAGTTAAAAAAAAAAAAAAATCCATAAGACCTCTGAGGTAATGGCCAGAACAAACAAACAAAATAAACAAAGCCCTGTCTCTGTATTTTCTGGTACTAAGCCAAGACAGGAGGGGGCAGGGGAGTGCTAAAGGGAACCAGGGACTAGAACAGAAAACCATCCCTCCCTTCCCACCTTTCAAAAGATGTGTGTTCTTAATGGTGTGAAAAACAATCAGGACGGCTTAAAAGGAATGCAATGCCACTTTATGACCCTGGGAGGCCAGGAGTGAGCAGGCCCTCCCACAAGGCAGCCTTTGAGTCTTGTTCACATGGCTCTAATTCTAATTTGCCTGTGTGCTTCCCCTCCCTCCACTCCCGCTGCCCCAGATGGGACGCCTAGGTCTGGGATGGTTGTTTCTAAAAAGGTGGCTCTGCGGGGGTGTGGAGCCGAATGATAATCAGGTTCAGAGAGTCTGACAGGAGATGTCCAGCCCAACTGTTGTGGGCAAAAGAGCTCAAACGCTCGGCTCAATCGGCGGTTCAGCACTGCTCCATTAGCAGGAATGCACACGTTACCAGGGGCCAACAGCGAACTCAAGCCTTGCCTCACATGTTATTCCTTCACCGCAGTTCAACACCTAACTGTATACTTTAGAGCACACAAATATTAGGAATTTTGTCATGCGAATAAGATGAAACTTAAAAACTGTATCTTTATTCAAAAGTTAAAAGAAGGAAAAGGTCAAATATATTGTTGGAGGAAGGACAGGGACAAATAGACCAGAAATGCCTTTTCCTTTTTAAAAATTAAATATATAAAAGAAAAACAATGGCAGATCATAGACATTCATTATGAAGCCAATGAATACCCGACTTTTGACGTCCTTGAGTTTGGGCAGAATTTCTAAACTGTATCCATCTGCTTGTCCCCGGGTCCTGTTTCCTCCGTTCATATAGTTCCCGAAAGCCAGAATGAGAGCTAAAATATCTTTCACACTCTTCATGTGCAGCAAGCCCTGTGATGGAAAACACCAATTATCACGCATCTAAACTCCAAATATACCTACATTTATTCAACAACAAATATTGGTCCTTTATTTTAGGGGGAAAAAAGCCAAATGCGCTCGAGGCCAACTTCTGCTCCTGACTTTTAGGGTGCTAGTAGAGGGTATATATTATAGTTCAGTAATATTTATGCATTCCTTATTGAAATCTTTTATATTGGAGAAAGAAAAAAAAACATGCCTTCAGATAAGCAACTCAATACTATAGCATTTGTGGAGAGGATTGTCTTCTTAAGGGCACGTACGGGTCATTGTGAGAAAAAACTAAGCACTAGGATTCATGATGAATACCAGTGTGGTAAAGCCAACAAAAATTTATCTGCTCATCATTCATTATCATAATCATTTATTTCCTTCGTCAAATCTCTAGCATCTTTTTTATTTCACTATGTAGCACATTTCAGATGACCCAATTCATGGTCTAAGGCAAACCCTCTTTTGTAATCCAGACGGTTGAGTGAAAAACAAACTATACTATTTGGGTTGGTTTTAAATAGCCAGTATGGACATTGGAAGGTATTTGGAATATTGGAGAAGAAATCTGTAAAAATGTCATTTTTCCCCTTCCCTCCTTTTTTCTCCCTCCCCCTCACCTGCGCGCACACACATCCTCACACTTAGGCAGGATAATCGTCAGAGCTATACTTAGAAAAATATACAAGGTTTTGGCAAAGGGACTCTAGTCGATCTCTCCCGCTTCCCTCTTTATCTTTTACCCCTCATAAGGGCAAAGTCATCTGTTTTAAATTACACAGCAAACATACCTTAGAAGCTCGTGTGATGATCTCCACCTTTCGGTGCAAGGAGGTGATACTCTCGAAAAAGACAGATCTGAAGATGATGCACTGGGCACGTTCAGCAAAATTAGGGATCTGGGCTAACTCATGTAAAAATCTGTGGAAATTAAGAAGGAATCATCTGGCTTTGTATAAAATCACAAGGAAAGTAAAAAGACAGCTGAGAAAGATCCACCGTGAGAGCATTCCTTATTTGACAATGTCAATTTAACAATTATAAAAGGTATCAGGCTGCTTAAGCAACTCCAGGGGTATGTGTTCTACTGTTGACAACAAAGTGGCTTTTTTATGGGTTTCTATGATGGTAAACACATGCATAGTATATAAATTACTTTAGGAACAGAAAGTTAATGCAATTATACCAAACCATAACAAGTTATCTATTGCCTGCTACCCAAATAGGAGACTAAACCCAAGTGGGAAGTGTTCATCTTTAGTGGATGAGAAAAAATACACAGTACACTCCTTTCATAATGCAGCATTCTCTAAAGATATATGTGTACAGGCTGAGTACAGGGAAGACTGGAGGTAAATTCTGTAGTCTCTTACTCAAGTGAGATGACTACTATTTTCCGCTCAACGAATTAGATAATAGTCAATAATGTTCCCTATTCTATCATATTTGTTTACTTACCAATACAAACTTCTATCAATTTACCTATATAAACAGAGCTCCAGCTCAATGGGACAAAGCAGGTATTCATTAAGTGGACACAATCTAAAACTTCTTAAAAACTATGGCAGAGCAGATCTTAAAAGCTAAAGGTGAGTACCAACCTACCCACAAAAGCTCACGGTCTGAGCAGCTGGGCACTGGTGCCCTTTGCAAAATTGAGTTGGAAGAGCTACATGTTCTCCAGGCCAACCACTAGAGAGAGGGGTATAAAACTAACATGACTGGGAAGAGCTGGACATGAATTCAGAAAAGGAGAGAATCCACTAACAGCAATTAAATCCATTTGGGGTGGAAATGATTATTACCTGACATATTTGAAAGTCTCAGTCAACTAACTCATAACATCATTACTTTGACATTTTGCAATCTCTCCCCAAGAATGCTTTTCCGAAGGGACAAAGCTGGAACCTCCTTCTTTCCAAACCCAAAGAAATTCCCTTTGCTTATACTGTGCACCTCTTTTACTTTATTTTAGGGAGCTCTGGGTTTTAATAAGATTCTAATTACCAGCTGCTTTTCTTATTGATCCCACAACCAGGTGATATCTTTTCTTTTTTTAAATGACACTGAGATGAAGCAAAGAACACCCATAAAGAAACCACACCTTTGTGTACAAGTTCTGTAATGGATAATCATGAAAGCTGGGTAATGGGTATAAAAGCAGAAACCCATAAGAATTCTGAATTAGGACAAGATAAAAAAAACATTTTTATGTAAATTGTTTCTTTATAAAGTTAGTATTAAACCATTGATTCATGTATGATGGGAATAAGGGGTATCATCAATTTTCACAAATATAAGCAGTAAAGAGCTTGTGAGAGGGGGCATTTGGTCCTGCACTGAGTCTTGGAAAGTTTATTTACCCAATGCTGCTGAGAGCTGCCTCAGGGATGTGCCCTGCATTTTTCCTATTCCAAATGTGGCCATGAGATTCTAGTCCCCAAGATGGACCCAGATCCCTAGAACATGCACACTTCCTACAGTAAGTGAACACAGGAGTGAAGCATGTATAAGACTAACTATGTGAGAGAAGATACTGAGCAACACCTCAACAACAAGGACATAGATGAAAAAGAGGAAATGCTAGATGAACAATAACTTATAACTAGTCTTATAACAGGAGGTTTAGGACCAATATGAGAAGACAAGGCCAGAGGCTCACCAACTTACACTACCCAGGAAAGAGTAAAATACAGCCGCAAGGCTCTCTGGAATTAGAGGCTCCCTGGGATCAGGGCTTGCAATAGGAAGGCTGATAGAATCTTAGAGCCAATGTCCTGTGTATGGAAAAGGGCCTGGAACACATATCCAGAGTTGGACAGGGAAGGGAAATTCAGGAATTTTACATTATTTTTTGATAGAATTGTAGAGAGCATCATGGAAAATGAATGCCAGAGCATCAGTCACCAAGACTGATTTTGTTCAGTCCTTTAGAAATGTATGACGCATTTACAGTGTGTCGGGCAGCGTGCTGCGACCTGAGCATAGAATTTAACTTATACACAGTTCCTTCTTGATAACTTGGGAAATAAAAACAACTACCACGGAGTGTGGCAAGTGCTATCAGTGATGGGACCTATAACAGGAGCTATGGAAGGCACATGTAGGGTGCCAAAGCCAGAGCCCTGGGGGGACAGTGTCAACTAAGGTTTCCTAGAGTTTTCTGGTGCTTGCCAGACACGTGAGACACTGCCAGGGAGAGGCTAGATAGGTTGAATAATATTTGTGGGGGAGGTGAGTAGGAGTCAGATGCTAAAACAGGGCTTGGTGTTCTAAAGAGTTTAAACTTTTCCTAAATGAATGAAGGGTTTTAAACAGAGAAGTGATCCTTCCAGCTTTTTGTTTTAGAAAAATCACCATGGCCGTGGCTTGACCGATTGATTGCAGGTGACAGTGGATGTGAGGCTGGGAGACCTGTACAACCACAGCTGCAATATTCTAAGAGGGGAGGTAAGAGGGCCTGCCGTGTGAGCAGAGATGGCAAAAGGGTGAGGACGCTACTAAGGCAGGAAGAACCAGAGTAACTGACCAACCCCAAAGGGTTTTGAGTAGCATGCATGCAGAATGACTTGCAGGTTTTTGACTTGGAAACCTGGTGGAGTGTGAAGACATGATATAATAAAGAAGCAAATTTGGAGTAAAATGATTTTATGTCACATTCTGTCCAAAAACAGCCATGCAGAGCCTTCAGGAAGAGCACCATACTCCTTTCCCATTTATCTGGAAAAATATCAGAAGTGCACCTAACCTCAAAGGCTATGAGGCAAGTTTCTGATAAATATCTTATCTTCCAACTGTGTTTTATTCACTACCCATAAGAAATCACAGTTTTGGACTTTGGGCTTAGGTAAAGAATATTTATAGATTGATTTCCTTTGGAGTAGTCCAACTTTATACCCTAGGCCAGAAATAGGAATAAATACCCCCAAAGAAGCCACAAACTGAGACCGTACCTTTCTTTCCCCAAGGCAGACCTATTTTCCAGGAAGGGCTACCATTTCAGCCTGTGTACGGGAGAGAAGTTCTACACCTGGCACCATGTGGGCTACTCATCCACAGCAGCAACTCAGCTGACAGGTGCAGTGACACCGTGTGGCCCATTGACTTTAAGGACTAACACTTGGTTTATCATTCCCTAACAGCCCCCCTCCCCCGCTACCCCTCACCAAATGGTATTATCTCAGGTGTGTGAGCACAGAAGGGCTGTGTACACAGCATCATTTCATGTTGAAATCATTTCATGTGTCCTTCCATAGAGGACTACACACACAGAGCCTTGTTTCAGACGTCAACATGTCTTCTAGCTGGGGGCCTCGTGGAGCATTGCAGTAGGCTGTCTATGGTGTCCTCACTCTAGGCCAAAAAACTTGTGTCAGGCCCAATCAAACCCAGTAGAGCTTTACCTCACCTCACCTCACCTCACCTCACCTATGTCACCACTACCCCAAGGCAGAGAAGGGAGTGGCTCTCAGACAGCCTGGTCCCAGGCAGATGACACCTTTATGGGAAATGGCTTTTGAAACCTGGCACTGGGGTGCAAGGAAGCTGATGAGGTGAGTGATGAGGCCAGCTTCTCCATGCTATGATTTATAGGACTGGGCACCACAGGATTTTTAGGAAATTGTAATGCCGGAACTATAAACGATTCGTATTTTCCAGTATGTCATCTAACTTGGAGCTAATGGCAAATAAATTGTCAGAAAATTAGGCTCTGGCACAATCAAACAAGTGCTGTACTGTGCAAGAGATCAAAAGCAAAGGTGAAATGTGCTCAGGCCTGAAGTCCCGACCTCTCTGCGCCTCACGCTCCAGCCACGGCGCCTAAGCACATCCGCTCACCAGGACAGCATGGCAGGCCTCTGCGGTCAGTACAGCTTAGCACGTTCAGGAAGCTGTTGCAATGACTATTTATGAACTTTAAAAATGCACTTCTATCTATATCATCAGTAGAGAAAGCAGGAATAGTAAGTTATTTGCTGATTACCTGCCACCACTACTCTCTGTGTCCTCGCAACTAACCTTAAGAATGCTGGAAAGGCAATAACCCAAAAGGAAAAAGGAGAACACTTCCAGCAGCAGAAACCCACTGTTCAACTTCAATGGGTCGGCCAATCCCATAGCTCAGAGCAGGGGCTGCAAATTGTAGCCCACAGGCCAAATTCAGCCTGCCACTTCTTTTGCATGGCCCATCAACTAAGAACGATTTTAACATTAAACAAATTTTTATTTTACTTATTTTTGAGAGAGAGAGTGATCTGTTGTTCCACTTATTCGTACATTGACTGGTTGATTCCTGTATGTGCCCTGACTGGGGACTGAACCCGCAGTATTGATGTATTGGGACAGTACTCTAACCAACTGAGCCTGGTTTTAGCATTTTTTAAATGGTTGGAAAAAAAAATCAGTAGAAGGTTAACATTTCATTCCATGTAAAATGAAATTCAAATTTCAGTGTCCATAAGTAAAATGTCATTGGGCCACAGTCATACTCACTTGTTTATGTACTGACTGTGGTCGTCTTTGTACTTCAACAGCAGACTTGAGTAGTCTGAACCGACCATATGGCCCATAAAGCCTGAAATACTTACTGTCTGGTCCTCTGCAGGAAAAGTTTGCTAACTCTAGGCTTCGAGTATCATTGCTCAACCTGGCATAGTTGCTACCACCTAAAGGCTTGATATGTCCTATTGTCCCTGCTAAGGACTAATTGTGTTCCCGTCCCCTACCGATATGTTGAAATCCTAACTCCTATGTGGTTATATTAGGAGGTAGGGCCTATGAGAGGTAATTAGGTCATAGGGGCAGAACCCTCACGAGTGGGATTAGTGCCCTTAGGAGAAGACACACAAGGGCTTGCTTCCTCTCTTTGCTTTTGGCCATGTGAGGATACAAAAGAGAAGTCAGCAGCCTGCAACCTGGAAGAGAGCTCTCACCAGAACCTGACCATCCTCGCCCTCTGATCTCAGACTTCCAACCTCTAGAACTCTGAGAGATAAACTCCTGTTGTTTATCGGTCAACCAGTTTAGGGCATTGGTTATACCAGCCCAAGACAGTCTTCAGATACTCCCCAAGTCCTTGTCAGTGTCTAAATATCCCTTTAGTAGTCACCTAACCTTCAGTGATTAGCGTATTCATGGGGATTAATTTACTGCACTAAGGAAACATGATTTTGAATTGAACCACAGAATCCATCAGGGTGGGGGCTGGTAAGGAGAACAGCTCAAACCGCTGGAGCGGAAGGGCAGTGGAACTCCATTTGCGCTGATTCACAACACTCCTAGGCTTCGTGAACTATCTATGGGGCAGGGAGCTCCTGACCTACGCTACATGTGAGAACCATTCACCTAAGCTTCCCAAAATTATCATGACAGTTTATCAATAACTGAGTAAACCTAGAAATCCCCCACCCAGCCATTTAGAGATGTTTTTCTGGACCGGAATGCCCAGGCATCCAAAGGGAGAGCATTCTAGAGGACCCCAGGGCAAGGCAGGAGGGTTTCTGTACTAACCACAGAACGTTGAATGTCTCTAGGGCTGACTTGTTACCCTAAACTTGATCACTCAATTTTCTCTTTGTCTCCTGTCCTGGCCTGATCTCCAGGCTGAGAAGAGTGGCGTGAATTGGACACGAAGCACTCAAGACAGCAATAGGCAAAGGAGACCTCTGTCTACTCTGGACCCCATTCCACATTCTCACAGTGTCCTGGGTGGGGCCTGGGGGCTGCAGAGCCACAGAAGCTCATGTATGGTTTACAGACCCGAAGAGCCCAGCCAAAGACAGGAGTCACTCAGCTACACATGAGAGTTCTGGGTTTTCAAAGGGTGTAGAACGACTCCCCAACCGATAAAGCAAACAACTCTAGATAGTGACTGGAGAGAAGAGCACATGCCAAGAAAAGATGGAAAAGTCACATCTGAATTGGGCAGAGCAGGTGGAGGAACTTGGGGAGAAGCTGGCACATTCAGGCTACACTTCCTGGATCCGACCCTTAGGAAAATCAATGTCATTGCTGTGCTCTGACATCCTTTGAACTGCAGAACCTTAGACAGAGCAATGACTTGCTCCTTCCTCAGTTACCCTTTAGGCCAGAATGTTTAGTCTAGGAGGAATTAATAAGTTGCTAGAACAAGAAAGGGGAGTCACGAGGGACGGGGAAAAGGGTTGAGAAATAGTCTCCCCAGCAGCGCAAAACTCGTGGCTGCTTTTCCCAGCAGTCAGGTCATCCTGCTACATGCAATAGGTCACGGGAGTGATGGGGCTGAGACTTAGCTCACTGCACAATTCAGAGGTGATTATTCAGAGCTGGGAGGCAGGAAGATTGAGCCTGCACTTTTGGCCCAACAGAAATGCGTTCAAGCGTCCTTACTGCTCAGGTTTATCCAGCAGCTTCAATTCCTCTTCTTTGGATGTCTCATAATACTTTCTTATTTTAACCAGTTCATCCTCTTGGGCTCTCTGTGTTCAAAAAGAAGCAAAACAAAACACACACATAAAAATGAGCAATGAGAATCTGTCTACAGCAGCGATTTTCAACCTTTTTCAACTCATGGCACACAAAAACTAATTACTAAAATTCTGTGGCACACCAAAAAATAAT
The DNA here is from genome assembly GCA_007922815.1 of Macrotus californicus. Taxonomy (NCBI): domain Eukaryota; kingdom Metazoa; phylum Chordata; class Mammalia; order Chiroptera; family Phyllostomidae; genus Macrotus; species Macrotus californicus. Next base: position 17,169 of record VMDR010011611.1, on the reverse strand, counting down.
ATTTTTTGCTGATCTGACAAAAAATAGGTACAATTTTGATTCACTCACACCAGACGGCTATTGTCGTGTTGGCTGTTGTCATGTCTTTATTTGACAATCTAAAGGAAAAGAGGCCAGTGCCCTCGACTCAATAGTCGGGTAACGCCTGTTTTAAAAATTCCTGCAGCGCAGCATGTGCCCCAACGCGCCAGCTGAAATTGTTGGTCTAAAGCAACATGTCTCAAAGAGCAGTCTCTGAACCAGCAGCATCAGCATCACCTGTCACTAGTTAGAAATGTAAAATTGTGGCCCTACCCCAGACTTAAGAAACTCCAAAGGTGGGGCCCAGCAAGCTCCCAAAGTGATTCTGGTGCATGCTAGTGTTGGAGAATCCCTAGCCAATACAAATGGTCATAACAAGTGACATTAGCTGGATCCAGAAGCCAGGGCATTGGGCTGCTACCCCTGAAACCTCTCTCTGTTTGCCTGTGAGGAGGTATAGGTCCAATTGTCCTTAGCACTTGCTTCTTGACCCTTAGCAGCCCTCCTAACATACATAGGCTGCTGAGTTTTTTATTTCTAGCCACCATCTTCTCTTCTTCCAAATTTTGTAAGAATTCCCCGTCTGTGTCACTTATTTTAGCATTTGATTGCATACCGCGTACCTCTACTGTGAGCTAACAAGTCCTGACAGTGTCCACAGCCCTAAGCCCACGGTAACAACGAAAAGCATCCAGAAGGCACTATTCATTTTACAAAGTCCTTCAACACCAATTATTGCATCTTCATTTTACAGATGATTCTGTAAACTGAGATTTACACTAAGTACCTGGTAAAGGGCCTGACTCAGAATCTTTCTCCCGTGATGCCACGCTGCCTTCCAGGTACTAAACAAATGTGCCGTCAGCTCCTGATGGCCTGGTATTTGTGTGCCTTCTTGTCTGGTAACGAAAGCCTTACTGATAGAAACGTGAGAAGTTCCCACCCAGTAGTCCTAAAGAGCTCCTGATACGTATCAAAGATGCGAAATTGTGTAGGGAACTGTCAATGCTACAAGGCTGGATTATTGCATTATGACAATATTCTATAAGAGACTGAAGGTCCTAAGGTACATAACTATTGAAATTAATCATTTTTTGAGATCAGTGACTATTTCTATCACAGCGCTCCAAGCAGCTTCCTGGGAAATATCATTACTTCTGTAAAGAGAATCTGGTTCAATCTGTTTTCAAATAAAACAGAGTCAGTGAACAAGAACAGTTAACAATTATGGGAATTCTGACTCTCCTGTGCCATCTTCTCAAGAGAGCCTGCAGTTGTGCTTGTTATTTCCACATGTAACCCAAATGTAAAGACCATATGCGTGGACAGTGCTGTGTATTTTCAAAATACATTGTTACTGCTACATATACTGAATTCTTTGAATACTCCTGAAAAACCAGGTAGAGACCATCATAATTCCTACTGTACTGATAATCAGGCAGGCTTAAGGAGTTTAACTGGCCCAAAGTTACTTAGCAGCCAGTGATGGAGCTGGAGCTGTCTGACACTAAATCCAGAACACTCACGTGCCACCTTATACTACCGCCCACATTCAACACCATCAGCTCATTTGGACTGAGAGTAATCATCCAAGCTGGTATTAGCATTTCCATTCCTCGGAGGAAGGCACTGGTGCACGCCAACATTAAGTCAGCAGCTTGCCTTCCTTAACTCTGATAGTAAGCTCTAGGGCTGAGTTCTGTGGCAAACAAGTGGTCTCTACCTTGAACCACCCTCCCTTGCAGGTGTGCAGAAAGATCTAGCACCTCAGATACCAGAATGGGGGTGGGGAAGCTAATGCTTTTCTCATGTCTGCTCTTATTTGAGCTTGCATTTCTCTGTCTTAGTCGCATCCATGCTATATCTAAACCCTAATTGCCAAAGAACATGAATGAATGGATCGGTGATTTTTCTGGAGGAAGGAGTCACATACGACTTTTTTTAGATCTTAACATTTTTTTGATCCTCACCCAAGGATATGTTTATTGACTTTAGAGAGAGAAGAAGGGGAGAGGGAGGAGAGGTGGGGAGGGGAGAGAGGGAGGAGGGAGGGAGAGAAAGAGAGAGGGGGAGGGGGGGGAGAGAGAGAGAGAGAGAAAGAGAGAGATATGCATCGATGTGAGAGAGAAACATCGATTGGCCTGGCCAACTGCGGATCAAATCTGCAACCCAGGTACGTGCCCTGACTGGGAATCAAACCTGCAACCTTTTGGTGTATGGGATGATGCTCCAGCCAACTAAGCCAGCTGGCCAGGGCTAGACCTTAACATTTTTTTTGTTTAAAAAGACATGGAAATATGGAAACTCTGGCTCTGTATGCCTTTGATACTCACGTTTTCATATAAGGCCGCCAGGGTCTCAAGATCAACCACGGAGTCATCCACGTTGAAAATGGCTGCCAAGCATCCAAAAAGAGAGAGAAAAAAGAATAACAGGTTTGATTAGACTCCCCCATACTAGCATTGATTTCACATCTGGCTTCCAAGCAATATAATATTGCACTTTCTAACAGAAGTTGTATCCTTTAGCACGTTCCTATCCCTCTCCTTTTGCCCAAGGGACTCCAATGAAAGAAACTAAAATGGTTGGTTGCTGTTGCTGGCCTGAGCCTGGGCCTCGCCTGGTTTAATTCCTCCAGCTCTGCATCCTTTCTGCAGTTTAATTTAGGCTCCGCAGGACAAGTGTAGGTGGTTTAAAACTAAATCAGTTTGTGGGTTTGAAGCACAATTTTAAATCTTTCTTCCCTGCTGGTAATTGAAGAGATTTAGTACCTAATGCAACAGGACTGACTCTTGCCCATTACCAGGAAAAAAGAGAGAAAAAAAGACAATGTTGGCAAATTAAATGAATTCAGGCACGTGATTTCAGGCACTTTTCCATGGCCACTGCAAGCATCTTGTTTGGATTAAAAAGACAAGAAAAAGCAACAATTGCATCAATGGCAAATTAAGATTATAGAACCCTCCCAAAAGTCAGTCTTAAGGCAAATTCTCATTTCCATGGGCTTATTGGGGCTCTACATGTTGTTCTGTATCTTAAGTAAGTCACTTAGCCGTTAACCAATATGCTGATGATTTCACGTAGAGAGATTCCTTCCCATATTTACCAGGATGCAAACAATGCATTTAAAGCCTTAATGGATTTGGCAATCAAAGTGTTTGAAATAGGCTGCTCCACATCTTTAAATAATTATTCAAAACTAATAAGGTTTGTTCCCGCAACCCCACCTCCCTTCTCTGACTACATTGTGAAATTAACCAGCACGCTAGTAAATTTTCTCCGTGGCAGGCTAATTAATTTTATTAAACCAACCAGAGATATTTAGAATGCTTTAAAATTCTGCCCATCAACCATTCCTCTGTTCATTGGCACTACACCACGGTTCCAGAGAAGGTAGGGATCAAGGTAAAGGGCAGGTTGCTTTCAAGTTGTTTTGCTTCTTCTGCATTTCAGAATCATACGGACCCCTCTGCAGAATTTTAACAAAGGTAATTAACTCAGCTAAGATCACGTGACTCCACAGAACACCAAGAAATGTACTTAAAATTCCTTTACAGGCCACGTTCTCTAACTTAGGAAGTAATCAGCAAGCTATTCCTAGATACATGGGGGAGTGAGAACAGGGGATGTTAACATGCGGGTGTCAAAGTCGGTCATCTCAGATGCCTCCAAGACAAAGAAAAATTTCACCTCTAAAAAAGCCAGTCTGAAACCACTAAAGAAAAATGTAGTTTGAGGGGAACAGATGAAAGACTTTACCCTCCCGGGACTGTTACTTTGTGCGTGGAGATGACATGAATTCACTAATTTATTAGATATACCAGGCACCTTAGCATGTCTGTTGCTTTAAAAAACAGAAACTGGCCAGGAATAATGTGTACTTTATGTAAATTCCCATATTCTCCTACAAAAATCAGTCATCAGAAATGCAATGAGAAAGGTAAAATTCTAAATAATTTATCAGAAACATCCACTTCTAATAATACATCCTTGATACCATATATGAACTGTAAACTTAGGAATGACTGAGTAGCCTTAGCTAATAAGAGAATGATCTGTACATTTCTTTCCCTAGAGAGTAAATATCTGGTTTTTAAAAGCTGATCACTTTGTGATTCTGGCAAGTATACGTCTGAGCTTCAGCATATCCATAACACAGGTGTAATACCACTTACTGAAAATATTCAGAGGGGTAACAAGTGTGCTTGGCATAGCACCTAGAACATGGTGTAAACTCACAATGGTTCTATAGACTGTAACTATTGTGATTCTAAATACACACATTGTTAATGTGCTCTAATGTTTGCTAATGCCTTATCTGCTCTAAGATCTGGAAAGAATTAGAGGAAGAAGACCACAACAACTGAGTAGTTTGGGCGATGAATGTAGCTTTTCAGAATTCTTAAGATAGGAGGCTCAACTTTAGGGAGCATTGCTAACAGCAAAGGTATAAGCACAAATAACCACTCACAAAATAATGTATCGGGTGTCTGAGGGAAATACAAGGTGCTTTTGGGTCTATCCAGAAAGTTAACCTAATTTTTATCTCTAATTTTCATCTTTTCTGCCAATCCATACTTGATCATACCACCAAAGTTAGTTTTTGAAAACACAGGTCTCAAACTTCTACTTTGATCTTTAAAATACCTCAGATGTCCTTCCTTTAAGCATTGGGTGAGGTCCAAACTCTTTGACCTGATATTTAAGCCCATCCTCTTCCTGGCTCCAAGCTACACTTCCAGTCTCATCTCTTACCACTTCCATTTCTCCCACGTGCCCTCTGCTCCAGCCAGACTGGGCCGTTCCTGAACATGCATGGCTTCCTCCCTTCCCATGCCTCATCCTCGGAGGCCCAGGTGAAAGGTCCCTTCCCTGGAAGGACCTCCTTGACCTAGGGATCATTCAGCTCTCATTCTTTTCCTCTTCTGTGGCATTGTACTTTATTTTAAGAACCTGTATTATGGTCGGTTGCATAAGTTCCTCTCTCCCACCGGATGGTAAGCCCCTGTAGTCAGGGATAGCTTGACATACCTTGATAACCCAGCTCCCAGCATAGTACCTGGGGTGTAACAGGAATAAGCTAAACATTGGTGGATGGGGTAAATGCTACGGGAACCCCAAAGAGTGAGCCCTTCTGTTAGGTGTCAAAGTTTCTTAATAAAGAGAGCATGGGGTCTTGAAAAAAAACAAAGTATGGTAAAAAGGTTTTCCCATACTTTTCATCTGATTATAACAGATGAAGTAGTGTGGCCCTGTTTCTGATTTCAGGTTGTTTGCCCACCCATCTCCATTTGTCCCTGTTCAAAAGTCAAAGCTTAGTCAGGAGAGTTGCAGAATCACGCCCCTACCCAGTACAGGTGCATTGCTTGCCTGAATATTCTGTATCAAAAAAATAACAAGTGAATTTTGTCATTTTTTTTAAGAAAAGAAAACTTTTCCCACATTCTTAACTTTTAAAAACTTTTCAAATAGCAGTATCACTTTAGGAATAAAGGTTACCAGTAAAATTTCAACTGTTATATCGCTTCAGACTGACCCCTGAAAAGCCCATTTATTAACCACCATTAGTTAAGCCAAATTCATTCCAAGCAATGACAGTTTGTACACTTACAACGAGTGCCAGTGAACAGCAACTGGAAGGGTGTGAGAGGTATCCAAGTGGAAAAATAAGATGCACACAGGACAATGGAACATGCAGGCAAATGGCAGGTAGTTCAGTTTTGGCTTAAAGAAAGTACCAGTTAAGTACACTAAGGAGAGAAGACTCCACCATGGTTTGCAGCAAGATCTTGTGGGATTCTGAATGCCCTAATGAAGAGCCTGCAATGCACTTGGCATACTGCAGGGAAGCATCGAGCAGTTGCGAGTGAGGGAGTAAGTCGGATAGCATGGGACACATTAAAATTTGGAATGAGTGGTTTAGAACCTCTCCCAGTGGGCGAAGGTAGCAAAAACTTGAGTATCGTGGTCAGAAAGAACAGAAACAGAGGAGAAAGGCACTAGAGAGCACAGAGTGGTATCATTACACCACTCTGGGTACACCACTCAGCCCGGGGACTGAGGAAAATGGAGTGTAAACCACTTGGAGGCTTTATGCCTACATATGAGGGAAGACCGTGGGCCACCCACAGAAAAAGGCAGCGGAGCCTAAGAGCTGGACATGTTGGCTGATCTTCCCTCCAGGACCTGGGAAAGGAATGGGGGAGAGGAAAGGACTGGTGAAGAAAGATGTAGATGACAGATTAATTGAGGGCCAGCGCCAAGCGTCCCACTGTGGTTTCTCTCCTTCCATGTGAGGATCTTAAAACTAAAAGTAGAATAAAATTCATAAGTAGTAGGAGCACCATAAAGAGATCAGCTGGTTGAGCACATGAACTTAAGGAAATTAAATTATTTATATTATTTCTATCCTACAAAGTGGCCAAAGGTGGCTAGGTTATTGGCCAAAGGTCTAAAAAGTCAAGAAAAAAAAAACAACTTAAGTCCCAGTTTTCCTAGGAGAGCTTTCTTGCATGTGCATAATTCTGCTCTCTATTCACCAGAAACAGTGTAAATTTCTACATAAGTCCAGAATCAGTACCTGATAATTCTATTTCCAGAATTCTGGGGCAGTATCAGAGAATTGACTCCTGAAGGCACGCACCATCAAACTTATTAGCATTGCATGAACTCATTTAATTAGTTAACTGATGATTGCAATGTAGAAAGAAATCGATCATTGATTAAAATATTTTTGGAGTTACCTAAGATCAGGTAGCTCCCTCCATTTTATACCTTAAAAACACACTCTGTTTCCCTTACTCTGTCCGTCTCTCTCTCTCTCACACACAGGATCACACACTCACACACCCATACACACCTTTTATCTTATAAGTTGAATAAGCAAATACCAGCCTACATAATTCTACAGCACGCCTCACAGCCCTGATACAGTAGTTCCAAGTCATTCTAGCTTTTGTTCCCATCTGTATAGGGCTCATTACGGCAACACTCCTGCAGATGGTGTCGGAAAGGTGAAGTGTCAAATCCACAAAGGGGAGACCCCTACAACTCATTGCTACTGCAATATCAATCATTGCTGGTGGTTGTTACTTTTATCTCCCTCTCTCCTTAGTTATTCCCACTCACACTGTCAGTTCAGCTAGAATATTTCACCTACACCTCACAATATGCCGAAAGGAAGTAGACACACGCTGTGAAAAGCTGGTAATTTTATTGGGTTCCTTTACCTTTAAAAATCTGTTACTTGGTCAAGTCTGGTTTCTGGGCTCCTTTTTTGCAGGGAAATTGAGGCAAACATTTTTATGTGGTCCTCTGGTGCCTGCTCTGTACTCTAAGAATTATATACACAAGGATCATTAGAGTAGTGTTTCACCCATTAAGATATAATAACCGTCAGCAGGGACAAAAAGCAGATCAGTATCACAAATTCAAACTAACAGGCGCACATAAAAACTATGTGTCTGCTTCAGGCACATGCACAGGGTCAGGGACTCACACAATAGGTAAATTCCCTCTCCAGTTTGGAGACAGCCTTTCACTAGACCGAGGTAAGCAGAAAGAACACGCAAAAATTCTCTCAGCCATGCAGCCATTTTTAACCCTGAAACTTCTCTATCCCCAAGTGCACCACATCCAGGAAACAAAGGATGACTGCTTGCTGTTTGAAGGGCTTCTAATAAGTAAAAAGCAAGCAGTGACTCGTGGCAGCTGTTATTATTTTGACTGAAGAAGCACCTTCAGGCAAGAAATACATGGTACATTGAGGGAGAAAGGCACACTCCTTAGTTGGTTAGACTAGCCAAAGGAAATCTTGTCATCCAAGGTGTGGAAGGTGTCACAGAGAAGGCTGGGTCTGTTTATCAGCTTTGACTAATGTTGGTTTTAAAAATAAGTCTGAGCCCTGGCCAGTGTGGCTCAGTTGGGCGTCATCCCACAAAGTGAAAGAACCCCACGGGTTTGATTCCCAGTCAGTGCACATGCCTGGGTTGTGGGCTTGGTGCCCGGTCAGTCACGATGTGCACGAGAGGCAACTGATTGATGTTTCTCTCTCACATTAATGCTTCTCACCCTTTTTCTCCCTCCCTTCCCCCCTCTTTAAAAATAAATAAATACTTTTTTAAAAAGAAATAAGCTCCATGTAGCCCACTTTATTCTTCTTTATGTTTCCTTAAGTAATTGACACGGTACCGTCCACAAAGTGGGATTTTAATAATCATTTGCAAATGTACTAGATTTACTCTCAGCCCAAGAAATCAAAGATTAGTAGGATTATTTGATGCTATTAATAGAAGTTATTTTGTTAATAATTTTAACTTCCAAAGAGCCAATATAATACTTAGATGTTTTGCTCAAATTACTAATATTTTTAGGGCTTGATAAATACTCAGTTTGTAAGAAAAAGAGCACAGGATGTGGAAAGTAAAATAGGAAGACCTGCGTTTTTAAAACTCTCAGGTTACCTATTCCCCCAAACTAATCCCCTTGGTTTCTGCCAACGAAAAGGCAAGGATGTGGGGTCATGGAAGGAGGCAGTGGAAGAATCCAAGAGACTAGGAAAGGCAAAGCAGGAACATCTCCCCAAAATCTCACTTCCCAACAACAAAGCCATCACTAAAAGGAAAGACCAAGTTCATGATATAACTGGGCTAGAGGTGAAAGGAAGGAAGGCACATGGGCACATGGAGGTGGGTCAGGACAGGAGCTGCATAGAACCTGCCCCCATGGAGAACTCCGTAACCACATCCCTTCACAATGTAGCTCGCGCATAACCTTCCCTCAACCTGCCTCACTTTTTCCTACTGGCCACTCTGCTCCACCTCCAATCGGCAGCAGGCTCACCTGTGCAGGCACAGTTGCGCACCAAGCTTCACTCTAAGCCTATAGTCAGATAAAATGCTGAGTGCACCAATTATTAAGCAGCTTAAAGGAATCTCTGTCCACTACACCAGAGGGTGGGAGTAGTACACAGACTTCACTGGGGATTAATACATAATAAATTAATAGCATGCATTTATTGGGAGCTTTCTGTGTGCCAGGTATTGCTCTGTTTTACATTGAATTGTCTAAAACAGATGCTAGTGGTGTGCCTAGTTATTTTTTAAATTTTTTAAAAAACTCCCGCCAAGGACATGTTCATTGGTTCTTAGAGAGAGGGGAAGGGAGGAAGGGAGAGAGGGAGGAAAGAAAGAGAAAGAAACGTCAGTTGGTTTCCTTCCCTGTGCATCCTGATCAAGGATCAAATCCACAACCTAGGTACGTGCCCTGACCAAGAATCGAACCATTTGGTGCAACCTTTTGGTGTATGCAACAATGCCCCAACCAACTGAGCCCCACTGGCCAGGGCGTGCTGTCCCTAGTTTTACAGATGATGATACTAAGTCACAAGAATCACACAGCTTGATTTCTAAAGTTCAGCTCCATAGTCAAGTTTACTGGACTATGATTATATTACATTTCTTTTATCCCTTTATAAGTATTAGGCTATCAATAATCACTGCCCCTAAAATTCTCACCACCTGGAACACACACACACACACACACACACACACACAAGTTAACCAACTACCCTCAACAGTCTACACAGAAGCATTCATAAATGGCATCACGGGCTTCCACATTAATCAGCAGTTTCCCAGTGGGAACCACATACAGCCCCTGCCACAGAAACTTCCTTTTATATTCTACACAACCATAACATCAGCATTACTTAGTTATTACTACACTTAATTCAAACATGTAATTGGGGGATAAAATTATCAATATTCAACCTTTCTAACTATCTGCAGCTATTCAAAATAATCAGTATTACAGCTGAAGTCATAGCAAAACAAATTTCTAAAAAAGAGAAATCTGGAACTTGTGAAGTCATTATCTTAAAAAAATATATAAATATAAAAAGAAAACACAGTCTAATATAAAGACTAATTTTCTTCAAAAGATATTAATAATTGCATTGTTACACTGCGTGCCAGAACTAAGAAGGCAAAGGCACAAAGAACCAAGAAACACAAACAAAAGTTGCTTCCAGACACATGAAGAATAAGCACTGTCCAGGGAATACATTGCACAACCTTACCCACACTTCCAAGCGCCTGCTAGTGTGTCATGTCGCTGATACGGACTTTAATTGAGGCTTTGAGGGAAACAGGAGGCAAGTGTGAAGAACACAGTGAAGAGGAGCCAGCTAGGAGCTGACAACCCCAAAAGGGACACTTACCGAATCGATTCCAAAACCTCAAAATCATTCAATCTTATAAAGTAAAAATCCCAATTGTCAGCCAAGTCCAGGCGTGTACTATATGCCTGGAGGTGCCCGAGGTGCCATTTTATAGGTGCAATTAAAACTGTCCATGGTTCAAACCTCAAAGCAGGGACACGGCGTAGAATTCGCACCACTTCCCCTCCTTCGTCCCTCTATTCTCCGCAGGGCAGTGGAATGAGAAACAATTTGGGTTAAGCTGCTTCTGTTCTTCCATTAGTTCTGGTTCTTTTAAGCCAAAATTACATTCCAGGCAGATTGGATGGTCGCAGTCAGTGCCCGAAGGTAAAGAACAAAGAAAGGCCACCCTCTGCTCTCAGGACTCAGCTCTGAGCAAAGGAATGCACAGAGGTTTCAGAAGGGGCGGGCGGGGACCCTGCTGCTCAGGTGTTTTAGAGTCAGTGGGAGGGTGAGAAAGGTGGGGAAGGAGAGGGAAGCATTAAAACTACTGTTTATATTTACATACAGATTTTTTAAAAATTGAGCTCTGGCAATATTCAATAAGTTGATTGACCGTCACCTTCATTGTGTCAGCAGGTCATGATCACATGTCACCTTTGGTGGGTGAACACCTCCATAGGTGGCATCCCCAATGGTTCTTTTACTTTCAACATATTGTGATGAGGAGGGGGGACAATTAAATAAAGTTTTCTTATTGTAAATCTGGTTTTAACTATATTTGACAAAACAAACAAGTTGGCTTCAAAAGATTCCTGCAGAGAACCCCAGATCGAAGATAATCCATCAACAAGAAAATGACAGACCAGGCACTTTGATTGCAAGGACAAATTTTTCCTCAGTCCTGAAGTGACTTAAAACCAAGGACACTCAAATAGGATTGGCCAAGACTCTGGCCTCCCTCAATTATAACAGAATTTATCACGAGACTGAGATCTAGGCTTAAATCCACTATTGTCAATAATGAGCCTCCCTTCATTTACATACTAAGCCTTGAGACATTAGCTAGTGAGAATCCAAAGCCATCACAATGAACAAAACATTAAAAATTATTATTAATCTCATTTTAATTCATATTTTACATATGTTTTATAATGTGGATATTAGTTCTATCACACATTTATGTGATGTGCATGTTTTAGAAAACATACCTGGAGAAGTACACTCTAAAACTTTATTGATAGGAGTACACAATGTAAATTTTGGAGATCAACTGTCTTTGATTATAGGATCTTCTAGGCTAGAATCACAATGTTCCCCAGGAAAGTTCTAGACAATTCATGGTGAATTTCAGATGTCTGGTCAAATGAATTATGTTTTAAACAACTAACATAAACCTTGACAGATATTTCTAGAAATTATTAGGCAACAGTGAGCAAAGTCCAGTGGGCATTCTCGGATCTGGGGGTCAGACTCTGGGCATATAACTAACTGGCATCCTCTTACATTTTAATTAAAAATTTACATTTTAAACAAACAGAGTCTTCAATGCTGCTGAACTCCGAAACTGAGATTCTGGACTAGTAGGAACTAAACTGAAAAATGTTTTATTTTGATGTTAGATTAAATGTTATAAATATAAATTCTGAGTGTACGGGAAATTCCAAATGAATGCCAGGAGGTTTCTGGCACCTAGTCTGTTGCAATGCATACAGAGGTTTATATCAAGAATAGTCAACAGCGATTTTCCATCTCCCCTGGGAAAAGAATAAGAGGAAATCACTAACGTGGAATGAAAACACTAATTTGCAATCATGCAGGCAGTAACTGTGTCCAAGGATGCCAAAATGCTTTTAAATACAAGTCATCCAGTTTAGTGGATGGAAAACCAGCAAGAAGTAAATCACTTCTTCAGAGCCTCTCCTGGACCAAATACAAATGCTGTGGGTATTACAGTCAGTCTTCTGAGACCGTTCTTCCTCCGTGATCAAGGCCCCGCCTTTAGTCATGCAGTGCTTCCAATTTAGTCAGTGTGTGGATCTGGCTCTCTGCTACAAGATGCCTGACCCCATCTTGGGGAGACAGAAACAGATAAAGCTGGTTATCCTTTGGGGATGTTACATCTCTAACCGAGCTCTATCTACATAACACCAGGCTGGAATTTCAGATGCTCGTTGAACACTTCAGCCTACATGTCTCCAGTCATCTCAGACTCAGATCGTCCAAAATGGAATTGATCTTTCTGCTTCTACCCAAGCTTTTCCTCCTCTATTTCCAGTTTATGTTTTTGGCATCCTTATACACATTCTTGTTAAGGCCAGGAACCCAACGTACATATAAGACTTCTTCAACACTGCTAGAATCTGATATGGCTAACTGCAGCAATTCCCTCTCCAAATATCCCTTGTCTATGGTGTACTCCTCCATGTTCCTACAGACACAGCCTTAGTTCTGGCTTCCATCATTCATCTCAGCAATCACAACCCCTTTCTAACAGATTTATCCACTTTGAGACACTTGATGATCATCACCCAGGTGCCAGGCACAGTGCAAGGTGCTAGGGACACATCAGTGAGCAATCTCCCTTTGGACAGTATATTCTGGAGATGAGCATGAATGAGAACGTAAGTGGATGAGCAAATAAAATATTAAGTGCTCTATGGAATCGAAGAGAATTAACTTAGGATGACTTACATGAGGGTGATCTGGAAAGGTCTCTTTGAAGTGACATTTGAGCTGAAAGCTAGTAAAGAAAAGGAGCTGGCTATGAAGACTGGGGTGGAAAAGTATTTTAAACAGAGCATACGTGCAGGGCTGTTCATTTAAAATGTGCTGTGCCTTCAAAGTCTCAGAGGAAGGAAAGAACGTGGCCCTTTGAAGGAATGGAAGAGGTTAGAGGGCAATGAGGGGAGAAGCAAGCGCAGCCAATTGCAGCAGGAGATGCAGCAGGAGAAACGAGCTGTGCCCAGAGCATGGCAGGCCTTGGAGGCCAGTCTTTTCCAGCCTGAAAGATGTGTCTGCCCTCAAATCAGATCACAGCACTGCCCGTCTTAAACTGTCTCCCTGTTATTGATGGGACACTCCCTGTTACTGATGGGACAATGTCCACATTCTGTGTGATGAGACTCAGCCCCGCCTGTGCTGGATGCTGCTTGCCTTTCTAGCCCTGTGCCCTGAAACAACACTCACACACAATCTGTCCACTCAAGCGGTACCTCCTTTACACACGTCCTCTTTCCCCTGGAAAATCTCCCACGTGTGATGACCCTCATTTCACCCTCTAAGACTCATCTGGAGTTTTCCAGAAGGAGACAAGATATTGCTTTGTTGTTTCACAGGTGACTCTATTGTAATCCTGGGCTGCCTTTCACGTCTCTGCCACCATCCTGTGAACTCTTGAGAATATTCCAGTCTGGATCTTATGTACTGTGGTCATCATGGTGCCTCATACAGAGCTGGCCTTCAAAGCATGTTTACTGAGAGAGAGAGGGAGGGACGGAGAGAGGGAAGGGCAGAGGGAGGGAAGATTTATCCAAATGCACTAATGGAATAGATGACATTCAGATTCCATCTAGTCTAAGGTTTAGTTTATTTTTTAAATCAAACTAAATTAAAAAAAAACATTTATTGAATGACTTTTATGTATGATGCATTAGCCCAATTAGTTGTAAACGATGCTTAATTATCAGAGAAATTCTTAGCAAAGAAGTGCAGCATGATATAACACTGAAATAGACACTGGTTCTCCACTTGTAGGTTTAAGACCCTGAGATATAGAGCCCCTAAATTTCACTTCTTGAATACACACTATAGGCAGTATCTAGTGGCCAATAGAGAAGTGCCCACCCTACAAATGAGGAAAACAATGTCCCTCTTAAGAGTTGAACCAGTAAAAACTGTTATCCATCTGTGGAGGGTAACTGTGGACTGAAAGACCCCAAACTATTATCTAGGTGACCAACCTGGAATCTCAGCAAAAGGGAAAATAGCATAAACAACATACAATGCCAAACAGAAACAAGCAATATGGAGGTGATGGTGAATAGATATGACAAATATTTTCATCCCGACAAAGGAAACACTCCGACTGTATAGTTTACACATCACCTCCCTGTGAGTCTGAAAAGTGAGTTAGTGCATTTGTCTCTGTGCAGTGACAAAGATGAATATGTGCCCAGAAGGCTGAAGAACAGTCTCTGAACTGTGGTCACTTCACCACGGTTGTCGTGCTGTGCGACCTTGCCTGGCTGCCAGCTGGCCTGCCCCAATCAGGTCTCACTGCAGCCACACCCCCCACATGAAAACAAACGTTTTAGGCCAACGTCAGCACAGGGAATCCTTTCATCAGGATGACAACACAAGGCCAAGTGCATTCCATTCACGACCAGACATGGACTCAGAGTGAAATGTAACTGACATGGCCCGGCTCCTAAGTGACCTTCAGATGCCAGTGTCAGTCAAATGATTCTAAAGAAAAATTAAGCTCAGGTTATACTGCCGCATTCATCTGGAATGCATTACTAAATGAAGACATGAAGTGGAGCCCAGGAGCCAACTCTGTGGTGGATTACAGAGGTTCCCGGAGCAGGAGAACACTAAAATGGCGCCCACAAGTCCTCGAAGTCTGTAACGCTACAGCCGACACTTCCAATGCTAAAATGTGAGTTCGCTTCTGCTTCACATACGCAGATTAGAATACTGGAAACGTCTCTTATTCCACTCACAATGAACATTCAACCCAACAAGGCTGGAAACCCATGGGAAAGTTTATGGTCCTGACTTGGTACATGGAATATCACATGGTGGGAACGACTCTTACCCATATGGTCATCTGATATACTATAGCAGGACCCCCCTGAAAAGAACTGAGTGAAGTCCAAGGTGCTGTTGCCAGTGTGGAAACTCATCCCCACAGTGCCGTACATCATGGTGATGAAGCTCAACACACTTGGTTTGCACTGGGCTTGTGAAGAGCGCTGCTGTTCAGGGCACAGCTGCGCCCCTGAACCTGAAGAACTGCTTTTCATTTCAATGACTGCATCAAAAGTGGTAGTCCCCTTGACATAAGACTGTAAACTTCCCTGCTGATTTATTTTATTTCATTTCATTTCATTTCGTTTCACTTTATTATTTTTCCTTTGTCTAGTATCATCATTTCCTGGTTTGAATTTACTCAAAACTCAATTCTTCTAGAAGACCTAACACCTAAAGTTACTAAAGAATTCCTTTCTCATTTTGATAGCGGAACTTTTTAGCCATTTTCTCTCCCTAATTCAAATTAATTGCTGCAACATTTTTGGAGGCTTAGTATTCATACTTATTTATTTAGTTCTACTACGTTAAGCTTAAATACTAAGAATAGACAGCTTCCTTGAATATTCTGTGTCTTTCACCTAATTCAGGATATTTTTAGTTTTATGTGGAATTTTTACTGTTTGCAATAAAGCAAAATTTTGAGCCCTTAACCAAGCTCTTTGGAGAGGAAAAGTAGTGTGTGCAAGTATCATAAGCATCTTTCTGTTCAGGACCTATGGGAGTCTTCTGCAGGGCACGAAAATAAAATAACTCTGAGGCAACAAAGACTGAAACCTGAGGGGCAGTGTGGCTGGTGAGTGCCTCAGAGCTAAGCTGCACTGCAGGTACCTGCAGTGACAGTAAGTGACAGCGCTACTGCTCAGAAAGGAGCCAGAGACATGTTAAAACGGAGACTTACACTTAACTGATTACTGAGACAGGGGAGTATTGTTTTCAACCAAGACACAGATTTCAAAAGATATGATGGGTTTGGGTCTTTTTTTTTTCAAAGACTAAGAAAAATATATACAAGTAAAATTTCCCTCTTCCAATGTCTCCTTTTAAACTGAGCCAAAGACAACCAAACTGAAATGGCGTCGTTTGGGTAAAAGAAGGGACGAAGAAGTGATGACATAACAGGTGAGTGAAGAAAAGTGCTTCTCCATGATAGAACCCCAACTAATGAGGAAATGATGGAATAATTTTGACATCTTCTAATAACATAATGAATCTAGGAGAATATCATCAGTGCTCACGAACATCACCGAGAGACAACCAGACATGTACTTCTTGATAGAATATACAACAGCATCTATGAAGTATTTTCCTCCCCGTCAGGCTAAGTCTCTAGATCAGGCTAACAGTTTGCAGGAACCATGGGGGACAGAAAAAGTTAATAAATAAAGACATGGCAACACAACCAGCAAAATCTTGTAGGAAACTCCCCAGGACAAGTGACATGGTTTCTTCAAAAAATTAATTACAAAGGAAAAAAAAAGATGGATTAGAAACCTCTAGTTATAAGAAACCTGAGAGACACATCAAAGGCCATGCATAAAATCTGTTTGGATCCTCAAATTCACTGTAAACAAAAGGGTGAGTCAGGGAGTATACAAATAATCAGGGAAGCTAGAACTGCATACTTGATGATATTGAGAAATCACAGTAAATGTTTTTAAGTGCACGATAATGGCACTTGAGTTGTGCTTGAAGAAGTGTCTTTATCTTTTAGCCATGAACTTACATTCTTAACAGATGAATTACGTCTCAGTTTTGCTTCTTAATAATCTAGTTGGTGTAGAAAGGGTGCTTCACACGAGACCAGAGGGAGCTGACGGTTTTGTCCCTGGGCAGTGGGCACATGGGAGTCACTGCGGCATACTAATTTTTTTTATATATTTGAAATCTTTCACAATAAAATGCTGAAAAAAAAGTAAAAGTTGGGGGAAAAAAATGATGGAGGAGACTTACCCTGCTGGATATCCTTCATTTCTAAATGCAAACTAGATATCAAGATTCCCACAGTTTGAGATCGTTTTCCATCCAATAACTTGATGATCTGGAATTTAAACATCAAATTAACACAAGCTCAAATGACCGTGCAATCTCTTGGAAGCACATCAAAAACATCAAGATTTTCAGATACTCTCTGATTGTTGAACTAAACTGGTGCTATAGTCACTCTATTTTAATAA
>VMDR010011610.1:0-28151 GCA_007922815.1 Macrotus californicus | reverse complement strand
AGGGAGAGAAACATCCATGTGCAAGAGAAACATCGATCGGTTGCCTCTCGCATGCCAAAAGCTAAGGATCTGGCCCACAATCCAGGCATATACCTGACTGGGAAATCAAACCTGTAGCCTTTCGGTTTGTGGGACAATGCCCAACCCACTGAGAGACACCGGTAAGGGCAAGGAAGTATATTTAAGAATAACGAAAAGAAATGCAAAGAATTTTCCATGTGATAGACACTAAGAGCTATTTAAGGAAAGGGTAAGGGGATAAAGGAAACGCTCAATCTGTTTTTGTTGCTATAACAAAAATACCATAAACTGGGTGGCTTACACACACACACACACACACACACACACACACACACACACACATTTATCTCTCATAGGTCTGGAGTCTGGGAAGTCCAAGATCATGGTGCTGGCAAATTTGGGGTCTGGTGAGGGCCCACTTCCTCATAGATGGCTGTCACTTGTCTGTAACCTCACATGGCAGAAAGGGCTAGGGGTCTCTCCAGAACCTCTTTTAGAAGAGCCCTCTTTATAATCCCATTAATGAGGGATCCACTCTTAGGACCTTGTCACCTCCCAGAGGTCCTTTCCTCCTAATACTGACTTCAAGGGTAAGGATTTTAACATGTGAATTTATCGGGACACAAACCTTTGGCCCATAGCAGAACAGTTTTTTAAAAATATCCTTTAGTCATTGAATATTGAGAATATATGACATAATAAGCAAGAGATACACGGTTAAAAAATACACCAGACATGGTCTCTGCCCTCATGGAGTGTATAGTATGTTGGAGAAATAAGATACTAATCAAGCAACCTCACAGAGAGCTATGTAATTGCAAACTCCTGTGCCGTGGAGGAAAGAAGAACATGGTACTGTTAAGACCATAACTGGGGAGTGTGACCTCCTTTGGGGGAAGATCTGAATGATGAGTACAGATAACTGAGGGAAGGGAGAAAAGCAGTGGTCCTGAGATGAGAACATAAGGAATGTAAGAGAAGGTGAGTTTTGGCTGAAGTTATCGGAGTTGGGAGAGCGTGTCCTTACAGGGGCCTGAAGAAGTTGGCCAGGACAGACCGTGCAAGTCCCTGCTGGCCATGTGAGAGATTTTGGCCCTTCTGAAAATAACGTAAAGGCATGAAAGGCTTTGCATGTTTAAAAGATTGCCCTCTCTGCAATGTGGAGAGTAGACTATAGGAGAGCAAGAGTGGAAGCATTGCAGTCGTGCGGGGAAGAAGTGATGGCAGCCTGGACTGGGCTCGTGGACATGGAGATGGAGGGAAATGGAAGTTGGGGTGCACTGGCGTTGTTGAGTGGGTGCAGAGGTAAGAGCAGGAAAAGTCAAGGAGGCCTCTCAGGTTTGGCCCAGCCCCTGAATGGATGATGATGCTGTTTATGTACTGTAAGGACCGGAGGGAGGGGATTTTGAGAGAAGAGAGGAGATAGCTGAAGGTAAAACTCTCGGACAGGGGTGTCAAACTCATTTTCACCGGGGGCCACATCAGCCTCGCTGTTACCTTAAAAGGACCAAATGTAATTTCAATTCCTTAACAGTAAAGGAGGAGTCACATTTATGGAGCCTTAGGAGTATAGAGAGACCGGGTAGAGGAGGGGGACTGGTGGGGGAGACAGAGGAGGAACGGCTTTCCCAGGGGGAGGGTGTCAGGTGCTTCTAAGAGACCAAGGAAGGGCGGGCTAGTGACCATCCATTAGGTTTGCTGTGTGCTCCGTGAAGGGCCTTTGGTGACTTCTGCAAGAGCAATTCGAGTGAATTGACTGAGGGTGGCCCTTGGAGTGGGCTGAGAAGTGAGCAGAAAGTGGAAAGTCTAGCCGAGAGAGGAGGGAAGAGGGGGAGGGTGCAGGGGCAGGCAGGTGCGATGGTGAAGACCCTCGCAATCCTGCTCTCTTCCTTCCCTCCTGAAGTCACTCAGGGATTGCTAACAGCTCTCCTGCAGCCTGTCTACAGTCTGAGCATCACAACTGCTATCATCCTTTAAAATTTGTATTTCTATTAAAATGCTATTTTCTAAAACTGGGATTCTGCTCCGTCACTGCAAACTTACGGAACTTTGTTATCAAGAAATAGGACAAGCTGAAAATAAAAACCTGGCTTGGGTTTAGCTATGTCCCTAACTGACTAACTAATTCATGTGAGTGAGTAGGAGGAGACCAAGACATCGGGCAGCCCCTCCCAGCCAGGTGGATGACACTGACCGCTTTGCCTAGACTGCGGGATGACACTTGGAGAAGCCCGAGAACTCGCCCCTTGGAAAGCTGCCCTGGCCAGGAATCTCTTTTCTAATCACGCTTTTAATTTGCCGCTCTAGCCCTAATAGGCAGCCGTTTGTTCTCTTTGGTAATCACTCCACTCGAGAAAACCTGAATGCTGGCAGCTTTAACTTCCCCTCGGAAGGGCACCTGGTACGCAACACCGGTCCCAGTGGGAGCTTTGCCAAACACATGGTGAGTGGCTTGACCGTCAGGTGCTTAATTGATTTCGTTATCAAAGAGAGAGGAGGGGAGCTGGATAAAAGGAACCTTCTCCAGTTAGTGTGTTGATTTAACCTTGAACGTGAACTTGTTTTGGAATGAAAAGACGTGATTAGAAACTGACTGTTTTTATGTAAGTACTAGGTATTATTTGAAAACATCACATTTAATTGTTAAAAATTTGAAGAAAAAAATATTTTAAAAATACTTTTACAACCAAACTCTTTTAAGTCGTAAGAATAGTATCGTCAGTAGAGTAAGAATTTTAAATTAATTTGAAAATAGACAGTAATTCCAAGCCAAGTTTATTATGTCTTGACCATTACATTTCAGGACATGAACCTTGAGGATCACTGTCCTTTTATTGCCAGTTGTCTGCTGCATTCTTTTAGGGGAAGCAATAGACTGAAATATGAGTCTCTGATGATTATAAGTCTGTGCTACTGTAATGGAATTTTAAGCATTTTCAAAATGTCTCTGACAATCAAGAAAACTGGGGAGTAGGCACTATTATTTTTAAATTTGGATTTAGAGAACTTGAGCCCCAATTCTCTTGGCACTGAGACTCCAGATGTTTCTCCAAGCTAGTAGGGGCCCCGGGCTAGTGAATGGATGTGCTGTCAGGATCTTAAAGGGAAGGTACAGACTCTCTAGGAGGAGTTCTTATGGAAGCCCCCAGGCAACTGGGGAGACAGTACAATGAGCTAGAGGCATCTGAAGCCCCAGGCAGCTGCCCCTACAGAAAATGTTAAACAGCCCAACTTCCTTTCAGATCAATATAAAACCTTACATCAAAACCTATTTACCTCAGTTCCTATTACCTGATATGCCCTGTCTAGCACTCAAGGAAAAATTACGGAGCATGCTCAAAGGCAAGAGAAAGCACAGTCTAAAGAATAATGCAGCCATCAGAACCAGACCCAGATGTGATTCATACTTTGTAATTATGATTAATATGTTAAGAGTTCTAAAGAAAAAAGTAGACAGCGTGTGAGAACAGATGGATAATGTAAGCAGAGAGATGAAAATGCTAAGAAAGAATCAAAGGAAATGCTAGAAATCAAAACCAGTATAACAAATGAATGCTTTTGATGGATTCATCAGTAGACTGGCAATGTCAGAATAATTTCTAATTTCGAATCTGTAACTTGGAATCACAATATTTGTAATATTACAGGAAAAAATGTCATGTATTCTCTCATGACTTCCTTAAACAAATAGAGTAAAATAGGACAAACATTTGTGCCACGTTTAGCTAATGTTTCTACATTGTGCTCATTTCCTTTAGTGGTAGCATTTTTGTGTTTTGTACCTGCTCCCCTAGGAAGACTGATGAGACAGATGTTGGATTTTCAAAAGACAAAAAGATACCATTACATCTCTGTAAATGACAGCTAAACAGGGAACGAGAATAAGAATTTTAAAATCCAGAGAACTTAGCATTTTCTCTTCTGCAAGGCCTGTGTGCAGAGATGAAATGCAAATGAAGGTGGGGACCTGGGTAACACCTGCCTTTCCTGAATTTGTGGCTGCCCCCTATATCTGCCTTCATGTTGGCCAAGGTCCTCGCTGCGAAAGCTCTGGACTGGATATGAATGGCAGTCAGAATCCAAGCACATTTGCTCTTTAGCATCATGGGCAGACAGAGTGCCCAATAGCGACCTCACAGATAGCCAGGGTTAAAGACAAACACGTACATACTAGTTACCTTGGAAAAACATCTATTAAAGGTGACCTTTTCCCCTATGCCTTTTAAAAAATAAATCAGTTGTTGGTCAAATAAAATTGATTTCCGTTGACTAATACACTTTTTGTTCCCGTAGTCGTGCACACCTAAGTCCTTTTTTATTTTTCCTTTTTCTGACATCCAGGTAGTACAGTGTGTCTCACCAAAGGGACCCCTTGCTTGTTCAAGAACGTACTTTTTTGGAACTACTCACATTCCTTACCTGGGTAAGTCCCTATAAGTCATCTTCTTATTAACTTAATGATTAGTTCCTGCCGTGAACTAGAAGTGGACTCATGATTTACTACTTTGCTCAGAAGCTCATGATGCCCAATTTTAGGCCTCCGAACTCCCTCTCTGATTGCAGATGGAGGGTGGATTGCTTAACACCTTTCTCACAGAATGTGTTTCAGGAGGAGAAACTATTGGGTCAGTATATATCCGGTCTGACCATGTGGAAGACCGTGTGCTCAGTGTCAGAGGGAAGGCCAGGATGAACAAGTCCTACTTGGAGGTAGCAGGAGGTGTGGACTGCATTGGGAATTTCGGTGACTGAGCCAATGCCCACCCAACTCTTTGTGAGGAAAGTGAAGAAAGGGTGTGGCAGAAAGGTACCCAGGACCTGGGAACATTCTCAGGAGCCAGGGCTCCATGCTGTGGGGCCGTCCAAAAAAACTGACTGGCGCTGCCCATCTTGCTGGGGTAACCGGAAGCTGCAGGCATCCAAAGAAACATTGAAAAGAACCTGTAGAGTCCAGAATGAAAGGATCTCAGCTGTGTTCCACAGTACATCAGAAACCAGCTTTTCTCCTGGATGGTGTTACCTGAGCCAGGAAACTCTGAGAGAAGCATGATTTAAGCTGCATAATTAAGGAAATTAAGAAAGAGGCAGAACTGAGCCTGCTTACTTATACTTCCTGGTTTAAAAAATTAAAGTAAAGGCAAAAACATTCCAGAGGCTCAGATTCTGTGTCTTCTCTGGGATTTAGTGGTGATGCTGAATGGGTTGTCACAATCAGTGTCGGGGTTGAAGGACCAGAAGGACACTGAGAGGACCTCAGTGTCACTGTTACTTGTGCTTGTACAGTATATAACTTACAGAGGAAAAAATGTAGTTCTTGACACCTCCTTTGAATTAAATTAAGAAATTCTAGTTTCCTTGTAAAGTGTTTGCATCTGCTGTGATCTTACCACATTCTAATTAGGTCCTCTTTCACAGGTGATGACAACAAGTTGCCCAAGAAAACTGAACAAATGTAAGTCCTCATTTCTATTTTATTTTTTCTTTTTCAAAGTTGAGTTACTCAGAGGTCTCCTTTTGAGACCAACAGTGGGTAGAACATTCACTTAATTCAGTGAGCAGAGTTCTATGGTTTCCCAGGAGGCCCCCAGCCCCTTCCTGTCAGCTGGGGGTCCAGACCGAAAGACCATGCCAGCTTTGCCAGCTGCTCCTCTCTCCAGAACTCAGAGACTTCCTCCCTGCACATCCATGCATTTGAATGGTGTGACTCTTCTTACTATGTTTTCTGCATAGTGCGTTTTTTATTGGGGACTCTCCTAAAAATAAAACATCCTAGAACCCATTGGGAGAATCTGAGAAACCCACTCGGGTCCGAGAGGTGTTTACTCTGGGTTTGACACTCAGACCTACGGAACAGCACCTGGATCAGAGCTCAGGCTGTGCAGCCTTAGAGAGGTCCTGGTGCTGACTTCTCGCCCCCCACATACAGTAGGAAATCAAAACTAGGAAATTAACTCGTTAATTCTCGTATTAGTCTGCTTGGGCCGCCATAACAAAATTTTACAGACTGGGTGGCTTACATAGCCAGAACTTTATTTTCTCACAACTCCGGAGGCTGGAAGTCCAAGATTAAGGTGCCAGCGGGGTGGTCTCTGGTGAGGCCTCTCTACGTGAGTTGCAGACCACTGCCTTCTCGCTGTGTCCTGACTCGGCCTTTCCTCTGTGCTCATGTGGAGAGAGATCTCTGGTGTCTCCTCTTCTTCTTAGAAGGTAATGTAATCGCACTGCAGAAAATCTGGAAAATAGAGAAAAGAAAGTAAGACCCTCCATAACTCTTCCTCTTGGCACTACCCAGCGGTATGTTAATGTGTATCTTTCTGGGTTTAAAAAAAAAATTATGCTTTTAGGTTTTGTGTAATTATAGTGCATTGCTTTTTTGTGTGGGTTTTCTTGTCCTTACCAACAAGTCAACCACGTTCTGGTCTGTTGGTGGGTATCTGTAGTCTGGCTTTTTACTTGCTTGTGCTTCCTTGCCGGCTGTACTTAGCCACTGCACTGGGTCCTCATTCTGGGCCCTTAGACATTTCACCTAACCCAATTCCGTTGGTGTCCAGCTTCAGGGACTGGTATTGGGGGTGCTGGAACCCACGTCAGGGAATTTGCTGAATCACGGAGCTGATGGAACTCTTGGGCCTTGTAACAGCAGCACCACCCAGGCACAGAGCAGGCTCTTCCCTTGTCATGGGTCGTAAGCCTCTCATCCGGGCCATGTTACGAGTCAGGAGCCAGGTGGCTTTGTATTAAACTTTTGTCTGAGGGCCTGTATAGGAGAAGGCCAGATGGGAGGGAGGCCTGAGCAATGTTGGTACTGAGTGATGTTTGAATCAAGCTGGGTTGTGGAGGGAGGAAGAGCACCTTTGTGAATCTCTGGGGTTGGCCTCTGTGAAGCTTCATCCTTAGTGTCCAGGTGTGGAGGATTCTGGTTTCACCTGGAAGTGGCCAAACTCATTGGCAGTGTCCTTGCTGGACTTCCTCCTACCAGGCATACCCCTCTGCCATCACCTGGCCAACAATCATAAGGATATTTTGATCCTTGGGGCTGTCATTTTGTTATGTGTACTTTTTCTGCCCCTTTTCTTTCTACCCAACTCAAATCTCTTACCTACAACATGGGGGCGTGGTGAGGGAGCCACGGGGGAAACTGGCAATGTGAGGTGGAAAAGCACCAGGCTGAGAGCAGACCTGAGTCTGAGTCTGCCATTAGTTTCCTGTGGCCTTGGACAGCTTATTTCACCTCCAGAGGCCCTACCTGCTTCTTCTGTAAGACGAGAGGGTTAGACCAGATCATTTTCGGGTTCATTCCTTCTTTCAAACTCCTGTCGCCTTACTTGAGCTGTGTCAAGATTCTCAGGCAAAAAATAGACCTGTTCTTAGGTAATGCTTTATCACTTCTTTGCCAGTCACCTCCCTTGCCTGTAAAGGCCTCGTGGAGGAGCCTCTTTTCTCTGTAATTATCCTAATAAGATTCTGGGTCTCCTTCCCCTGAAGCTGTGGCTCTCAACCAAGTGCAGTTTTACCATACCATTCCCACCAGTCCCCCCTCCCCACAGGGACACTTGGCAGCGTCTGGGGAATTATCTGACCCAAAGTCGTGAGATTGAGAAACCCTGCCCTAAAGGCAGCCAGACTTACGTTTTGTGGGGGCTTTGGTGGTACTCCCAGTCTGGAAGAGAAAAAACCCTTCTCATGACTTTGGGAAGTGAGAAGTCAGAGAGAAAGAGCAGGACCAGTGCGAGGAGCGCTTCAGGAGCGAACGCTTTCCCCGAGAAGCGGTCTCTTTTCTCTAGATGAGGTAAGCTGCCTAGAAAGTGGTCTGCAACTGTCCATTTGAATTTAAGTGCAGCCCATCTTTTTCCCAGAGCCATCTCTTTTGCCCCCTGAGGTCTCCCACCCTGAGGTGCCAGGAGCAGCCAGCCCTCAGCAGTCCAGGAGAGATGACAGGAAGGCACGGTGGGGTCGGTGCCTGGGAAAGCGGCAAGTCTTTATCACAGCACCGAGGGGTTCGGGGTCCTTGGGTAGCTGCTCCCCGTGGACCCAGATAGTTTCCTTCCGTTGGATTACAAACAGGGAAGATTGGCCTTTTGAGCAGAATTAAGAAGAGCTGGCTGTTCTTACAGTTTAACAGAGAGGAGTGTAAATCAGACGGGGTAGATGGCTTTTAAAAGGGTTAGAAATCAGTGCGTTCCATTTGTTCACTTCTCATTCTGTTTAAAAATCAGTCCCGTAGGAAATGTCGTTTTCGTGCACGCAGCTTTTGATGAGACCCTGTAATGCTGTAGTTAACCCGTATTCTTTGTTTTTAAAAGTAGGCTCTTGTCCCAGATATATGCTGCTGTTATTGAGGCTGTTTTGGCTGGCATTGCATGTTATGCTAAAACTTCCAGTCTAACAAAGGTAATTTAAAGACCATCTTTCTCCTTCCTTAGAAATTATTTTAATGTAAAACTTCCTGTCCATCTGGGTGGGGGTTATTTTTTTGTTTTGTTTTTGGACACTTTGTAGTACTCAGTTTTGTGTGAGCTTGGACCCCCGTGGAGCTGGCACCGGACAGAGACGCTTTGAAAGCGCTGAGCTTGCGCTGCTTGTACCGCCTGTGACCAAGCCCTTATCTTGGGAATGACAACTAATCAGCACTTCTTTGTAGATCCCCAGTTGTGTTAAAGGAAAATCATTATATAGCATATTATTTTACTTGATAGGTTTTTAAAGGCTTTTCAGTGTTAAATATATGTATATATAGTCTTATCCTACTGTGAATTTTAATAAAATTTGGTAAGTTTGTATTGAGCCACGTAGTTTATTTCCTGTAATTCAGCATTTAAAAACTAAAAACGACTACTAAAGATAAGAAAACCTGACTCGCCTTTCCTAGACAAGCACATGTGTTCTCATTCTCTGACCATTGTCTTCCTTGCTGTTCTGCGGTCACCCTGCCCTGCTGAGTTGGATTCCTATATCTGACCCAGCAAGGAGATGAGGAGTCGGCTCGATGCCTCCCAATGCCAATGGGACCTTTCCTGAAGGAAGCCATTTGACATTGGAAAGGTTGTGTATGATGTAGATAGCAGAGGGAATGTAGCATAGTCACCAGCTCCTTGCCATCTCCCCTCCTCAGTCAAGTCAAAGTCCATGCAACCCTCAGTTTTCACACCTTTTAAGATTGCATTTTTTTAAAGAGAGGGGAAGGGAGGGAGGGACAGAGGGAGAGAAACGTTGATTAGTTGTCTCTCACAAACCCCCAACTGGGGACCTGGCCTGCAACCCAGGCATGTACCTTGACCAGGAATCAAACCTGTGACCTTCCAATTTGCAGGCCAGCACTCAATCCACTGAGCCACACCAGCCAGGGCCACACCTTTGTGTTTTTTTTTTTGACAGATCTTTTGTAACTCTAGGTATAGGAATAGTCTTAGCATTGGGTAGAATCTCTGAGGGCAGGAATACCTCCCCCAGGGCCAAGGGAGAGGGGAGGAAAAAGGGCATTTCCAGACCTCACAGTGGCACCTTCCCAACAGATCAGGTTCCAGTGCCTGCTTACCTGAATGAAGTGTTTTCTGTGAGCCCGGCCTGAAGAAAGCAGGCACCTGTTTCCCTTAACATGATGTTTTCACTTTAATCTATTGATGTATACAAAGTAGTCACACAGAGGGGAGGGGCACAATGTTCTCCTGGCCAAATGTTAGAAGGGCTCTTTCTATCTGTGATGTTTGCTTTCCTGCTGTGGAAGCTAATTGTTTCTGGTTTGTTATTGGTTTTATAGGCCAAGGAGGTAGCTGAGCAGACCATGGGATCTGAGTTAGATTCCTTTGCATCGGTGCAGTTCAAGGCAGCCCTACGGTAAGCAATGGCTCACTTTTTTTCTATAAGGAAATTTTTCAAATGTCTGTTTTTGTAAACACCCTTTTCTCCTGCGTAGTTGCTATTCCATTTCCCCTTCGAGAAATGTTCAGTACAATTAGTTAAATGTATGAAGGAGAATCTTCATGGTCAGGGCTTTGAGAGGCAAAGGAGCCAAAGATGAAGGAGCTGTATGAGAAAGCCATGTCCTGACACTGGAATGGAGGCAGGTCAGTTCTGGAACCATTGGACACCTGACAGACGTAGTTCAGAGGTTAGGAAGGTGAAGCTGGGAACATGTGTAGTGAGGTATGTCAGGGTCAGGGGCCCTGGGTACATGAACACTCACTGCTTAGAAGAGGCTGGCCCGGGGCTTTATGTCCCTCTCAGATGTAGAAACCCTGAGCCTGGCTGTGTCTCAGGATCTCGACACTCCGGGAATTTGGCTTCCTTGGCAGTCTTCCCTCACCTGTCTCCTGGCACATCACAGTGGATCTCTGTGTGGTCCAGTCCACTTCACCCACTGTCCCATATGAGGACCACCTAGGCACACTTTTAACAACCGAGTCAGAAGACACCAATATTGAGGACTTCCTTTAAGAACACTTCAGTTATGTGCCCTGTGGTGCTGCCGCTCATGCCTCACGTTTTCTGACATCTGCAGCCCTGGGTGTGAGAAGGATCACTTAGAAAGATAAGTCTGTCAATTGATCTGACAAGAAGAATTCTATTTCTGCATTTCTATGAGTGGAGGAAGGAGGCAGATCTTCTTGGTGCAGGTTTTAGACTTAGTTCAGGTCTCCTTTCTTCTGGGTCTTCTGGGTCTTCTAACTCTGACCATGAGATGGGAGGGAGAGAGGGAGTTTGTTCCCTTCATGCCTTGCACTGACTTGGACTGTCTTCCTGGTGACCTAAGTTCAAGGAAGCTCCTTTACCTTCCAGCCGTGTGACCTTGGACAAGACAGGAAGCTCTTTATGCATCTATTTCCTCATCTCCTCACCTTGTAGCGTGAGTGGGGATGTAGATGTTGGCCACTGTCAAGGTGGGGTCTTCTCTGTTACCATTGACGTGCCTGACATGGCCATTCCCTTTCCTCCTTGCCCCGGGGCCTCGCCTAAGTCACTCAGCCTTTCCAGGGCAGGCCACCCCTCAGTCCCAAGGCCTAGGGGCACCACCCCAGCTGGAGAAAAGAACAAAGAGAAAACACCAGGCTGTGGGCGGAGAGTCTTCCAGGCCAGTCCTCCACCTAGAGCCCCATTCCCTTCTCTCCGCAAGATCACTTCACTGAGTCCCCTCAAACTGCCTCAAGTTAGCAAATCATCTCCTGAGAGGAACATAGGACCTGGTCTCTGCTCAGACGCCAAGCACAGATGGCAGCCTGACCCGAAAGTGGTGAAGGAGGAGGAGGAGTATGAGGACCTTAACGTCAGGTGTGGGGCAGGAGGCCCTGGGCCAGTAGAGGGTCACTCAGCCTGCGGTGGGCAACAGTCCTGTCGCACGGTTTTCTCCTGCCCTAAGACAGCCCTGAGAGTCTGCACAGAGGGCCAGGACTGGGGTTAAACGCTGGCCCGCCACGCACGCAGCAAGTGTCCTGTGAGGGCCCTGCGCAGGTGCACCGTGGCAGCAGGTGTTTGGGGAGGGCACCAGCCCAGGGTCAGCAAGAGCCTACTGACTTTGGTTCGGTTTTGTCTTCGGTCTACAGCTCCAGGATGGCTTTTCACATACATGCTGTGAATAATCAGGGAAGGTAAGTGTATGTTTGTGCTGCGTCCTCATTTGGGCAAGTTTTAGAAGCAAAAAGAGAAGAAAGGCTACCTTGTAACTGCTGATATGGGTTGTCCTCTCACAGTTCCGCACCTGCCAGTGGCACCATTCCAGGGTTGGGCTGGCGTGGTCAGCTGAGACACTGTACCCTGAGCGCTTCCTTTTCCCTCCCAGTGGCCTGCCTTCGAATTCTGCGTGCATGTAACCCAGTGTTTTGAAAATCCCTGAGAGGAACCTAGTTGCCAAGCACAGAGGGCCAAGTTGGAAAAAAGAGAATGTTGTGAATTTAATGACTGTCTCCCTTTTTTTTTCCTTTTCTAGAATCGTGCCTCTGGACAGTGAAGATAGCTTATACTTTGTGAAGACGGTAAGCAGAGCTCGTACAGGTCAGCAGACAGGGAGTGGCCTGTGGAGGGACATCTACAAGGGGTGAGACAGGAGTGGGTGGTAGGTTAGGCGCCCATCCCTCATCTGAGGAAACTGGTCTATTCTCAGAGCTGTTCCAGCTGCCACAGGGGTGAGTCTGTGCTTTCTGGGGGTGCCCAGGCATCTGTGCCAGGCCCACCACATCCATACTCCCATGTCTAGGTTCCTGCAGGTCCAGAGTCTAGGCGGCTAGAGAGAGACTCCCTCTTCCTAAGGTTTGGGAGGTTTCCTCCAATTGCCTGAGGTGGCTCTGACCCCGCGTGGAAATGTGAGCTGAGAGCAAGCCTGCAGCAACACAGACCCCAATGAGGTTTCTGTGACTTCTAAGTGTTCCAAGGCCTGTGTTGAAGCCCTTAATAGGGGCCTGTGAAAATAAAGAACAAACAAAAAACCAGGGGCCTGACTCTCTAGGGTGGTGGAGTAGTCAGGGAAGAGCTTTCTGGCCATGTGCTGGGGGCACACGGATGGGCCAGGAGAATGGTTTACAAAAATACAAAAATATTGGCCCCCAGGTAGGCTGCCATGGCCTAGGGGAGCCAGAGTTTCTAGACCAGTTACTCCCAGCCACAGGCTGAGTTCTGCGTTTGTCCCAGTGCATCCTGATGTGAAGAAGATTGGCAAGCAATGCATGAGAGGATGGTAAACACCCAGCCAAGGTTCTGTTGCGGTGGGCACTAGTTGTACCCTGAGTCTGGGCAGCAGCTGCTGCCCGAAGTCACTGGGAACTAGGTGGGCAGCTGTGGATGACTTGGTGCAGCTGCATGCCCACCACCATCACCAGTGGGAAAGCAGTCGTCTTACCTCATCTCCAGAGAGTAGTACAGCAAGGGTCATTATTTTTATTACAGATTTTTATTATTTTTAGAAAGAGGGAAAGGGAGAGAGGAGGAGAGGGAGAGAAACATTGATCAATTACTGGAAGGGAAGGGGAGGGGAGGGGAGGGAAGGGAAAGAGAAGTTAACTAGGCCCCGGCTGGGTTGCTCAGTTGGTTACAGTGTTGTCTCAGTACTCCAATGTTGCAGGGTTGATCCCCAGCTGGGGCACATAGAAGAATCAACCAGTGAATACATAAATAAGTAGAACAACAAATCGATTTCTCTCTCTTTCTCAAATCAATAAATTTAAAAAAAAATTTTTTCTAAAAGAAGCAATTTCAGGGAAGCCTACGTTATCCTGAGGTCATCTCCCAGTTCTGAGACATATTTCCAGATCACTTGAGTTTTGCTTGGAATCTGTCCAGTTCTCTTTTGAAATGTACCTGAAAGCAGTATTTTGTGATGTTTCTTGCAGGTCTCTCCCTGAAGGTGCAAGACTGACAACTGGCCTAACTCTGTTTCCTAATTCCACACAGGCTTGTATGACCATCTGTGACATTCCCGACTTGCTGGGAGGAAGGGGATCCTTAGGGTCCGTGGTCTTCTCAGAGTCATTTTTGACGTCTCAGATCTTGGTTAAAGAAAAGGGTAAGTGTGCATGGTCTCTTGAAAGCAGAGCTTGAAACTTTATTTTTGGCAAAATAAACTTTATATAAAAAAAGTCAAAGGACCAGCAAAAACTGGTAAAAACATTGGAATATTAATGATAAACAAGGGGTATATATCCTAATTTATGAAGAGCTCTTACAAAGCAATAGGGAAAAGACTAGCTACCCAATAGTAGATGGGCAAAAATATGAACAGGCAATTCACAGAAATGGAAAAAAGGAGTTACCGTATTTTGCCATGTATAATGCTTATTACTTTTTGCCCAGATTTTTGAGGGAAACATAAGGATGTGCATTATACATGGGTAGTGCCTGAAATACTTTGTATCTGTGCTTGTGTTTCATAATTATTCGTTACGTAAAATCTCTTATACTCTAATATGTTAAAAAAAAATGCATGCTGCCCTGACTGGTGTGCCGGCCTGCGAACCAAAAAGTTCGATTCCTAGTCAGGGCACATGAATAAAATCTTCTTTAAAAATGCTAAAATTCCTTTATAATACAGAGAACAAGTATGTAAGTATAAATAAAAAAACTAAATTAAAAAATTAAAACAAAAAAATTCTTTTCCTGGAAGTTTGGGCCAAAAACGTGGGTACGTATTTTATACACAGGAATGCATTATATACGGCAAAATATGGGTGTATATATATGTAACATATGTATTATCTTTTTTTTTAGATGTTATTTATTTTTAGAGAGTGGAGAAGGGAGGAAGGGAGAGAAACATCAGTGGGTGGTTGCCTCTCAAGCGCCCCCTACTGGGGACCCAGCCCGCAACCCAGACATGTGCCCTGACTGGGAATCAAACCTGTGACCCTGTGGTTCACAGGCCAGCACTCAATCCACTGAGCCACACCAGCCAGGGCTATCTTTGCATATACATATGTATGGATATGTACAGCCTTACTACTAGTCAATAGTAGTAAGCAATTTCAAAGCAATTTGAAACAATAATTAGATCCATTTTTTTACCCATTATAT
This sequence comes from Macrotus californicus, assembly GCA_007922815.1. Taxonomy (NCBI): domain Eukaryota; kingdom Metazoa; phylum Chordata; class Mammalia; order Chiroptera; family Phyllostomidae; genus Macrotus; species Macrotus californicus. The sequence goes on along the minus strand of VMDR010011610.1, from coordinate 13,637 downwards.
TGGCAAGAATTTCTAGGGAAGGATAATAACCAGTGCTGGTAGGATGATTTGTTTGTTTGATTTTTAGTATGTTTACACGTGTACTACCTTGATAAAAATTAAAACTATAGATAAAAAGGACTATTTTCCAGAATTCATTTAAATGTGTTTCTATTTATTGTAAATAATAAATAGAGTTCATCACATGGGGGAATCTTTCACTAGTCTCCCTGCCCCCTGATGAGGAAGTTTTCATTTGCTGAGAGCATCAGACTCTATACTAATAAGAGACGTCTTCTCCTACCCCCCAACCCTGAGAAGGGTTAGGGCATAGCTGTCTGAGGCCTGCAAGGTGGGCTCAGGTGGCGGGCAGTAACCTGCATGTCTGTGGTCTTCCTACAGATGGCACTGTTAACACAGAAACCAGCTTCATAGTGCTGACAGCCGCCATACCCAGATTCTGCTCCTGGCTGGTTAGTGTCATTCATCAGGTGAAGTGAATGTAAATGGGGAGAAATCGGGAGAACATTCGATAAAGAGCCTTTTCCTTGGCTCCCTGGTGGACTGTCAGATCCTGAAGTAGCTGCTGTTCAGGAATGGAAGTTTTTATCCCAGCTTTTTCTTTATACAAACGAATCTAGTTTCTCTAACTCATGGTTTTGGAAAAGTTCAAGAAGAAATGAACTAAGTTATCTGGGTCCCTATTAAATTGGGGAAAGGAAAAAATTAGTACCCCCATTTTACAGAGGAGGAGGCTGAGGCTTAGGAATTGACCAACCTGTCCGGGCTCACATACAGACAGCAAGGAGTGGATTATGTGGCTCCCTTCTTGGGTCAACATGGTTGTTCCTGAGTGTGTACAGCAGTGTCTCTCTGTGTGTGGAAAGGTCCCATTCTCATCAGTAGGACTTGGTTTGAAACTCTGGTGCCTTGGGACGCAGAAAGTATGACAGCAGTGAATCTGGTAATGGTCTGAGTGCCAATTTTAGAAGCCCTTCGTCTTCTGCTTCTACAGTTCTGGCACAGCTAGAGAAGAGCAGGAGTTATTATCCTCAACATGAACATGTCTAAATGAGAATGCCCCCAGAGTATTCTAATATGTTCTCTTTCCTTCATCCCTAGTAATAGTTGTTTTTATCTGAAGTGAAGTGGAAGTGGAGACTATCCTCTCCACATATCATAGGCTCATTTGGCCGAACCTCAGGTCCCAGTGAGAGAGCCCGTCGTGGCCTTGGGCTCTGAGCTATGATGACCAGCAGCCAACTCTGCCAGCCAGGAGGACCTCAGACTGGATTTGGTAGAGGGACTGCCCAGTCAGACTCCTAGAAATATTCAAATCCAGGGCTGGGGTGGAGTGGAGTAGGAGACACCTAGCAGAATTTCACCCTTGAAGTAGTAACTGAAAATCTCTACTCCTTTTGGATACAGGTAGAAGATAATGAAGTGAAATTGTCTGAAAAAACCCAGCAAGCAGTGAAGGTAAATAGCCTTCTTATTCTTAATGTTAATATCATATCAAAATGAAATATAAAGACTTTATATAAAGAGCATTGAAAATGTCTCTTTTTAGGGCTAATCTAAAGGGTCTGTATCTCTTTGTCTCAATTCCTGTTTACATTTTCCCTCCTCCCAGCAGAGCTCTAGAAATAACCATTTATGGGGTACACAATTACGAGGATTCTTTCTGCCACTTAGACCTTGCAGTTTATTTTTTTAAAATTTCCAGTACTATTAAAAGCAGATCTCAGATGGGTCAGACATAGAGAGCTGAGGGGTCAAAGCTTTAGGCCAAGAAGAGCCACCTCTAGATGGTAGAAACTCACTGGACCATGAACAGGCATTGCCAGCCTGGACTCAGAGAGGACCTTACATTCTTTTTCTGAGTACAAGTCAAAGGGTGCCAGTAACAGGACAAAGATTCAGGCAGTGCCAGAGTTGGGTTTATCTGAGGCTGACTCAGCAGCTTTTGTAGACAAACTTGGCCAGAGTTTTGATTCTGTGTACGTTTATGCTATGAATCACCTGCTCTTTGTGTTTGTTTGTTTTTTAAAGGGGGATGAGTGTTTCCTGGGCACTTTCCTAACAGGAGGAGAGGGAGCCTATCTTTATTCCAGTAATCCACAGTCCTGGCCCGAGGAAGGTGAGCTGTGTCGTCCTCCTTCTTTTGCAGGTGGCGGCGTATGTGTTGTGATTAATAATACATCTGATATTTGAAAGCGCTTGTTGGTGTAGAAGTGTTTTCTTCCAGCTTCTCTCCCTTGACCCACCCATTGTGCAGAAGAAGAAACTTGTTCTAGGCAGGGCTGGCCCCAGAACTTCACCTGGTCCGCTTGTTGCTGGCTGAGAATTGCTCTCAGATCCGGCCAGAGCAGCAGCATATCCAGGAATAGAATCTGTAGACCTAAACGAAATCTGGATGAGTTTTCTATTGCTGTGTAAGAAATTACCACAAGTTTCACAGCTTAAAACAGTACACATTTATTATTTCACAGTTCTGTAGGTCAGAAGTCCAGACAGACTTGGCTAGATTCATGTTTAGGGATCTTATAAGGCCAAAGTCAAGGTATCAGCCAGGCTCTTGTCTGGAGGCTCTGGAGAAGAATCTGCACCAGGCTCATCCAGATTACTAGCAGAATCCAGTTTCTTTGGGTTGTAGGACTGAGGTCCCATTTTATTGTTGGCCATTAGCCAGGACAACTCCTAGCTCCTCATTCCCGTGGTCCTTGCCCTGTGACCTTTCCATCTCAGCCACAGAGAACCTTCCTTGCATTGTTGAATCTCTCTCATACTTTGATCTCTGAATTCCTCTTCTGCTATCAGCCAGAGGAAGCTCTGCTTATAAAGGGCTCCTGTGATTAGAGGAAGCCCACTCAGGTAATCTTCCTTTTGCCCTATTGGGTTACTTGAACACGGGAATAACGCCAGGGATGAAAGTAATGGGGGCCATCTTAAATTTCTTTCTTACCACAGTCTACCCTCTGGCCCCCACAATTCTTGTCTCTGCCACGTGCAAAATACAGTCACCTCCTCCGAAGGCCTCATCCCATTAAGGTAACAGTTCAAAGTCCTAAATCCCCTCAGCTCAAAACTCTAAAATCTCATCATCAAGATCATCTAAATCAGGTGTAGACAAGGCCCTGGAGGGTAACCCTCTGAGTACCACTCCTGAATACAATTCCTCTCCATCCGTGGGCTTGTGAGACTAAAGAGACAAGGTACCTACCTGAGCCCTCCCAACACTCTAGGTGGGCCTGGCATAGGGTAACAGTCACAGGCATTCTGGTTCATGAAGGGGGTAGACTGGTGATAAAAAGGGCTCACCAGCCCGCTGCAGCTTTGAAATCCAGCTGGGCAAACCCCAGTTCCTGGATTAGTTTTTAAGGCCTGCAAATAGTCCTCCAGGGCTTTTAACTCTGCCCTCTTTTTTTTTTTTTTTTTAAGATTTTATTTGTTGTAAGAGAGAGGGGAAGAACGGGAGAGAAACATTGATGTGAGAGAGAAATATCGATCGGTTGCCTCTGGGAGGCCGCCCAACCAGGAACTGACCCCGAAACTCAGGCATGTACCTGACTGGGAATAAAATTGGTGACCTTGTGGTTTGCAGGATGAGGCCCAACCAACTGAACCACACTGGTCAGGGCCCAAGTAACATTTTTCAGTGAGTTCTATTCTTTCCCTGTTAGATACAGCCATTTTGTGGAGGAAGAGTTGTGACTTACTCCACAAATTTTTCAACCTCCACTAAGCAAATCCCCTTTCTGGGTAATTTGTTCTTGCAAATAATTCTGTCTGGCGGCAGATTCCTCTCCCTCTTCTCAGACCACTGGTTCAGCTTCTGCTCATCCACAGAGAAGACAAAACACATGGAGTTCCAGTGCTCCACAGAATGGTGGTGTGGTAAGGAACAGCGTTTGTTCCTGTGCCTCTGCCACAACCCGTGCATGTCTGCCTCTCCGGATCCTGCCGCCAAAGACCAGAGAGTCTGGAACATTTGTTGAAGGCAGGGAGGGTGGGACCGTGCTGCCAGCCTCGGGCAAGATTGCGGAGTGTCTTAGAGGCAGGCTGTAGACACAACACAGAGGCGCTTGTGCTTTGTCATAGTTAAGCCAATCATAACATTTAGCGAGGACATTTGCCAAGTTAGTTTGTGCCTCCTCAGCAAAGGGCCCTGTTACAAAAATAATCTTGCATTGAGGTATCCAGGCAGAGTCGGTGTATCCTGAGGTCTCTACGCAAGAATACAGGGCACAGCCAGGGATCTCCGGGGCCTCGTTGTCACACTCTTTTGAGAGCTTAGATTATTCAGACTCTTAGTTCCTGAGGGAAATGTTGTTTAAATGAGGAGGTGGTTTCATGAGGAGGAAAATTCAGTAGGAGCAGAGATTTTTAAACAGAAGTCCCCTCTGGCTGTGTGTTAAATGGTTCAGGTTAGCTTGAAGTTGATACCAGCTGGGGGCTCTCTTAAGGAAAAATTATACAAAATGTTTAGGAGCCCTTTTCAGGGACTTGGGCAGGCGAGGTCCTGAAGCTTTAGTGTAGTTAGTGTCTTAGGGAATCCACTTCTACTTGAGACTGTGGTGAGTTTGGAACTTCTGTCCCACCTTCTGAAGGCGCTTACAAGGCTCTTCAGCATGCATCATCTTGACTGATCTTTGTGTCCTGAGCCCCCAGGACAGAAGGTGAATACTTGCCTGAGAGCTATCATGCAAGTTAATGGTCGCCTCTAAAGGGCAGTCCAGGTCTCATTCCCTTCCCCTGAAATGCTTCCAGCTCTAGGACCTTTTCCCTCCCCCAGTTAGTGACTTCTGCTGTCATGAGACTTCTTGTTATCGAGCTTCCTGTTCATTCACGACCTTCACTTGTCCTTTGTGTCCCCACCCTGCTGGCCTTGGTCAGGCATGCTGCCCAGTACCTAATCCTCAGAAGCTCACTTTGGAGATGGACTACGTAGGCCTATATCCCTAAACAGTGTGTTGTTTTTTCAGTGTAATACAAGTAGGATCATACTCTGTGTGCTCTTCGGGAACCTGCTTTGTTTCTTCTATATTCTGTCCCTAAGATTTGTTCAGGTTGTTGTGTATTGCCATAGAGTTCATTCACGTTCATGGCTCCGTAGGTACCTTTTGTATGAAGATGTGCTGTTTATCCTTTTGACTGTTGGTGGGCAGCTGGGTTTTTTAAAGGTTTTTGCTTTTGGAGATAGCACTGTGATGAGCATTCCTGCACATATCTCCTGGTACACGTGGCACCGGGAACATGCTTTACAATCTATCTTTCTTGCCATATTGTTAAAGAACAAACTCAACTGAGTACATGTAAAGATCTACTTGGCTTTATTCAGCAATTCATGAATTGGGTAGCATTCCATCTAGCAAGTGGAAGGGCCCTCTGATGAGTTGTATAAAATAAAAGGCTTTTATAGGTAGAAAGAGGGTGAGACTAAGAAGTTAAAATGAGTGGATTATCTTAAGCAGACGCCTTCTCTTAGCAGGTCATATTACGCAGATTACCTCACTAATGTTGATCAGAAATTCCAGACTGGGTTAAAATTCTACCCTGGGAGAAGCTGAAACTGCAATTAAGTTAGTTATTAAAGTATGGTTTGGTGACATGGGTTAGCAAAAGTGACTCCACTGTAGGTTGTTCCTTTTTAACAGCGTGTAAAAACATAGTTGTCATCTGTTGTCTTGGTCCCCTGATTTTCCTGTTCCCTTTCTGACTATTTGCACTGACCAGCCTTAAATCTGGCTAGTTGGTATATTGTCCTTCCCTGAATGTGCCACTTTGATTGCTGTCGTTTTTGACATCCCTAGTATAGGCTTTTCTGTGCTTTGCTGAAATAAGTCTGCCCTTCCAGAGGGCCGGCCCTTCTTCCTCATAAGACCCCACAGAGGTGGAGGGGTGGTCACGTGAATAGCCCCACACTAGACACCACAGATGTCCACTGTTCTCACCAAGCTTTGAAACTAGAAAAGCCGGTGTTCATGCTGCCTGTCACCAACCAGACCCAATAAGCAGAGACAGGGATTGAATTTTTACGGGCGCTTTTTTCAGATGGTCAGCAATCTGAGAAGACAGTGGGTTTATACCCTAATGAACCATCTTAAATTTCATTTTAAAATGGCCCTTTTTATAAAAGGAGAACAAAGTGTAAGTAAGGGGTTTGGAATTCAGGGGAAAGCTGATTGGATTAAAAACACAGCGTTCGTTCTCACCCTGGGTGGTGGTCTTTATCTGTGCCCTGGGCGGTGGTCCTCTCTGGAGTACAGTGGCTCAGACACCATCTTGAACTGCTTGCAGTCCTCCTGAGGCACAGAGGTGTGATCTCCTGGAGTCAGGGTGGCTCATACCTTCAGTTCCTGGAGCAATAGCTTTCACATGCACTGATTACTAAGCTTACTAGCTGTTACTTAAACTAAAATATTCCAACTTTCCAGTCCCCCATCAGCTTCAGTAGAACAATTTCTCAAATAATGCTTCTCAATTTTGCTGTATAACTTTGGTCCATTTCCTGGTCCTTAAATAGTTATCTAGTTTTGTTGCTGCTTCCTAGGGAGAGGATTTACGGAAGTCCTCACAGCCATTTCGGATGGCCCGCCCTTTGGGACATCTGAAAGATATTTTCACTTGATAAGGAATTCTAGGTTGACAGTTTATTTCTTCCTGTGCTTTAAAGATTTTGCTCCACTCTACTTTTCTTTTTAATCCTCACGGGAGGAAATGTGTATTGATTTTACAGAGAGAGGAAGGAAGAGAGAGATGGACAGACACATAGATGTGAGAGACAAACATCGATTGGCTGCCTCCCATATGGGAGTCGAACCTGCAACCTTTTTGGTGTATGGCATGATGCTCCAACCAACCGAGCCACCTAGCCACCTGGCCAGGGCTCTACTGTCTTCTTTTTCTTTTTTCTTTTTATTTTTTTGTCCTCTTCTGAGGACATTCTTTTGATTGCTTTTTAGCAAGAAAGAAAGGGAGAGAGAAACATTGATCGACCACCTCCCTCATGTGCCCGGACTGGGGACTCTGCATGCTGGATGAGGAATGAACCTGCAACCCAGGCATGTGCCCCAGCCAGGAACTGAACCCACAGCCTTGCGGGAGAGAGAGGGACATTGATGTTGGGAGATACATCAACTGGTTGCCTCTCATACGCCCTCAGTCAGGGACCTGGCCCACAACCCAGGTGTGTGCCCTGACTGGGAATCGAAGTGGCGATCCTTTGGTTCACAGGCAGGCACTCAATCCACTGAGCCACAGGAGCCAGGCCTGAACCCACAACCTTTCTGTTCCGGGTCAGCACTCCAGCCAACTGAGGCACCCTGCCAGGGCTCTACTGTCTTCTTGCTTGCATATTTTTCTGAGCAGAAATCTACTGCCATTCATATTTTTTTCCTTTCCGCATGTTTTTTTTTCACTCCAGATTTTCTATCATAGATTTTAACACATTGCGTACCGCTCACGAGTTTTTGCGTGTTTCGCGCGCCATCTGTTAAGGACCTTAGATGTCAACACACTGTCTTGTCCACATTGAATGAAGCGATCTCATTGGTGGAAACCGTGCAGGTCAATCTACAAAAAACTATATAATTGCACGAACCCATAAAGCATTGCAGTTACATTGTATTTTGGTCATTCGAATAGTCTTCATCTTCAAGTTCCTGGCACTTTTAGAAATGCCCCCTCTCAGAAAAAGGAAGGAAACCAACGAAACTGATATACTTCCAGAAGTATTTAACGATAATTTATCAGATATTCCTAGTGAGATCAAAGATGCAGATGACTGTTTTGACGATTCCGGAGACGATCTGTAGTTATGATGATTTAAATAACGTGCAGTTTGCCCAAAAACGTGCAGTCCCTGGCGTATGTCTTAGAGATTTCTATGTGGTACGCAATGTGTTAAGCAATTTGATTTTTATGAGATGTGGTTTTGGTGTTGTTTTCTTCGTGTTGCTCGTGCTAGGGATTCATTTAGCTTCTTGATGATTTATAGTTTTCTCAAGTTGGGGGATATTTTGGCCATTATTTCTTCCGTTTTTCTTCAAGGGTTCCAGTCACATATGTGGCTTCCTAAAGTTGTCCAACAGCTCCCTGAGGCTCTGCACAATTACTCTCAATCATTTTTCTCTTTGTGTTTTCTTTTGAACAGTTTCTGTTTTTATGTATTCTAATTTACTAACCTTTTCCGTTGTCATTGTGTTTGTTGAATGAACGTTTGTTCAGTGAAGCTCAGGGTGCTAGATGGTGAGCTTAAGTTCAACCAAAGACCACACAAGAAACTGAAGTAGAGAAATTTAATACTCACAATAGGTCCTGAAGGAAGTACATGGCGTGCCTTGAGGGGTCACACAGGGAGGGCAAAGCAGGGTGCATGCCTTTGTTAGTCAGGGGCCGTTGTTGGAGTGCTTCCCGATACCCAAGCTAAGGTCAGGTTGGTTGATTCAAACCAAAAAGAGTGGGTTTTTTTAGCCAGTTCCACAGGTCTTACCTAAGGGGCACACAGGAGAGGGCCTAGGAGGCGGGGGAGACTTCTGATCGCTAGGACTGTTGGGGAAATCGAATCGGGAACTGACATTTGTTTGTGACTCTGCAGGACATTATCTAGGATGTGGGCTTGCACCAGGGGCTGTTGTCGTTTGAAGGACCTTGTCGTCCTCTTGGCCACCAATGGACATCGAGGCAGCAGTGCTGTGGAGTAGCTTAGCCCAACTGTCAACGGCTGTCTAATGTCATTCACCTCATCCAGCATATTTTTCTTCTCTGACATTGTATTTTTTTATCTCTAGAAATTTAATTTATATTTTTTTTTACATCTTGTGTATCTCAAGTTAACGTGATTCAGTCTTGTAGCTTCTTTGAACATATGGGATATACTTATAATAATTGTTTTAATATAGCTTTTTCTAGTTCTATCATCTGGGCCTTGCTTTTAAGCTTTATTAGGCAGGAAGCAGAGCAGCACTTAATTTAATTTTTTATTGCTTGATTTTAGGAGGTTGGGGAAGAGAGAGAGAAACATTGATTTGTTTCGCTTATTTATGTGTTCATTGGTTGACTCATGTATGTGCCCTGACCGAGATGGAACCCACAGCCTTGGCGCATCAGAACAAGGACCCCTGCTGCTTCTTGAGTAGTAATGGGGAACATTCTCTCACCTTGGGTTTTCAGACGCACAGAGTGGAGAAGGAATGACAGAGCCCATCCACCAAGGGCACCAGTGATGAGACAAGGAGCCAGGAAGATCTCATCAGGAGTTAGCTACCCCAGTCACTGAGAAACCCTGGCAAAGACATGTACCTTCAGGCCGTGGTCTGACTGTCATGGTCCCCAGCAGATACCAGAAGTGTTATTACTAAAAGTGGGTTAGGGTCTAAAAACCAAGCAGGGCACTGGCACTGGGCCACCCAGTGAGTCACCTCAGTTATCTTATGTGTACCCTGAGAATAATGACATAGTTACTGCTCCCAGAGCCAGATGGAGGGGTAGCTACTCCAGTACTCAAACCATTTCTCGTTTACAGAGTCAGCCCTGGGCCAGGAGCCTCAGTGAGTGCTTTTCCAGCACCACCTCGGGAGTTTGTGTCTTCCTCTTTAACATTTTGTTTTGAGTCTTCAGTCTAGAGGGAGTAGTGCTGGAGATGAGCTCCCTGTTCCTCCCCTTTCCCCAGTGAGTACTCAGAGTGCGCTGACTGTCGGATCTGTGCTCTTTTCTGGAAGCTTTGGGAGGATTCTGAGATTTGTCCAGGAGTGTGCTGGACTTGTTTCTGAGAAAGTTCACATTGGAGGTGCACAGGTGGAGGGTGAGCCCGGGATCTGGAAGGGTGCAGATACTAAACAGTAGGCAGGGGAGCAGTTTCTCCCTCCTGACACTTGTTGGCCCTCTTTTCTCTGTAAACAGTAGGTAGCGTCATCTTGTGTTCGGGGACTGTTGAAAGTCTTGCCTGGGCCCTGGGGGAGCTGGCGGAAGGGCTGGGAGACAGCAGTGGGCGGGGGCTTGTCCAGGTTGAGGAAGGAGAGAAGGCCCATGGTCAGACTTGCCACACGTGGGCTTTGGAGAGAGCGGAAGTGAAGGGGACAGGGGTGAGAGAATTGAAGGAGCCCAGCGTGGTGCAGTGCCTTGGCATCAGACAGACCTGTGTTTATACCTGGTTCCACCATCAAGTAGTTCTGTGACTTGTAGGGAAATCTCTCTAAACTTAAGTTCCCCCATCAGTCCTATAAGAAGAATACTTTCTCTTATAACTACTGTGAAGATGGAAAACTATAATGCTTGCTTTATGCATAGTAAAGTAGAATCTGTTTTCATTTCTTCCCCTGACGAAACAGCTTATAAGTAAATTCTGTCCGCCCTGGCTGGTGTGTCTCAGTGGATTGAGCACCAGCCTGTGAACTGAAAGGTCACTGGTTCAATTCCCAGTCAGGGCACATGTCTGGGTTACAGGCCAGGTCCCCAGTTGAGGGTGTTCGAGAGGCAACCAATCAATGTCTCTCTCGCACGTAGATGTTTTTCTCCGTCTCTTTCTCCCTCCCTTCCCCTCTCTATAAAAATAAATAAATAAAATCTTTTTTTTTTTAGTCATTTTTTAAAAAGAAAAGTAGATCCTGTCCTGGGGAATCTGCCCTGGAAAGTCAGAAATTACTGAGCAATAGGAGAAAATAGGAAGACCGGAGGCTTTGAAGGTTCAGTGGCATCAGAGGATGCAGTTTTAGGAGTGAGATAGCTAAAAGGGGTAGACAGGCAGGTGGCTCCATAGCTCAGGGGTTAGAGCACTGGTCTTGTAAAAGGGATAGATAGATAGGTGGATAGATAGATAGATAGATAGTGGTGATTTCAGAGAGTAGGTTCTAGAGCTGAAGATTCTAGAGGTTGAGATGTCCTGGGTGCTGCTTTCTTTCTATGGAGTTGGGATTGAGGAACAGCGAGGCCAGAACATGGCATGGGCCATCCCCAGATCTTTCAGAAGGAAGAGGAGTATTGGCTTTGAAAGAGAAGACTATGAGCACATTTGGAAGCTGTTGGAGATGTTGGGGAATGATTAGGACGGGAGTAGATGTGAGCAGTGAAGGAAAGGAGGGGCTCTGTCTCTTCGGGAATGAAAATATGCCAGCGTGAAGGGGAACGGTCTGGGATCAGCAGTGAGGCTCCTTGGTGTTGATAACAGGATGAGGCTGGGGCAGGAGTAGATGCTGCTCAAGAGGGCCCAAGGGCAAGGCTGTGTATAAAGGAGGCCTTGTTAGCGGTGGGAGGTTTACAGGGTTTGCACCTGATTGCCTTGAAGTACGTTAGCTGGTCACTGGCTGCCACCACCACAGATGGTGCGGTTGGCATTAATTCCCTCTGGCTGGTCATCTAGTTCCTGCATTGATATGCGGGCCCCAAACCTTCCTCTTTTACCTAAAAACTGTCTCCATCTTCTTCCCTTCTCTCATTCCCGTTAACATGCACACGCAAGCACACACACTCACCAAGCTCTGCCCCCTGAAACCCCACCTCCTCAGGATGTCTTCAAAACTTGCAGTCCCCAAGATTCCTCACGTTGGTCTTTGCTCTTCTTGTCATTACGACCTCCAGGGCTGTGGGGCTACCTTCCCAGAGCTACAGCTCAAGGAATCAGTAAGATAAGATATAAATGATAGTGTTCCCAAGCCTGTGCCTTGAGCTCCAAGCAGTACCTTCTTCTCTGTATGTGAAAACAGGGAAAGAAAGGCTGTTACAGGAACAGAAAGAAGCTAGCTTGTACCAGCTCCAGAAAACAACTTCAAGAGTCTTATGGATATTCTGGGTGCTCCATTTGAGTCTCCAAAGCAAGCCCTAGCCCAGCCTTAACTTTGTTCATCTTTTCTGTCCATCTTTCTGTAGTCTGCCCTCTAGGTCCCATACTGAGCTATTCTGAATGACATTGGACATCCCAGAAACAGCAGCTCTCCTTAAACCTGAGTCCTTGGCCTGAGGACCCCACATCCAATGTCCACATCTCACCCATTTTGCTTTGTCTTCTGTAGAACAGCAGGCCTCTGGTGTCTGTAAAAGCCAGTTATTGCCTAACTCAGATGTCCCTTTGCTAGAAACAGACCCTTAGGCTCCCTTCAGTAGTTCTTCAGCTGAGAGCCCAGTGCTCCTTCTTGAGCCTCAAGTGAGGGATGTGGTCTCTTTAGAGCTGAGCCAGCTTCTGCCAAAATAGGAGAGAGTAATGGAGGAGACATACTGAGCCTTTTTCAGCGTGTTTCCCAGGAAGATACCCATACGTGAATGTGAATTTCACCTTTCCCCATCAGCAGGTAACTTGCTCACTTGTTTTTTCTAATTCTTATGCAGAGGTTGTGTCTGATGCCTCATTTCTCTCTGAGGCTCCAGGAGGGTACATTGGCTTCTCCAGAGTACAGGGCTCAGAATAAAAATCACGCAACCGAAGCGCTACAGACACTGTTTTCTAGTTACCACTCTGGCACGCCCTGGCACCTACAGGAAGGACATTGGAATCCTGCCCCCAGGATCCAGCCCCCCAGCTCTGACCAGCTCTTTTTTCCTTCCAGGGAAAGTGAGTTTCTTCTCCAGTGGCCTTCTGTTTTCTCACCATCATCATGGAAGCATCGTCATTTCCAAGGATCATGTGAATTCCATTTCATTCTATGATGGGGTAGGTGTTCCACCAGTTTATGGCTTTGGTGTTCAGAAAGATACTCCCACTTCTGAGGGAAAACCCAAATAACTCCTGGTCCACGCTCGACCCCCATGGGACAGGATGTCTGGACTCAGCACTGCCTTTAAGGCAGGCAGGCAGGGAGATCATAGAGAGGCTCACCCACTCTCGGGGCTGAGCCCCGTCAACCTGGCTGCTGTGTAAAGGGCTTCTGGATCAGGAGGGCCAGCAGCTGCCCTTCGGCAATTAACTCATCCCAAAGGGGATGAGAAAGTAGGCTGAAGGAAGGCCTCCTCCTGCCCAGGAACACAGACCTACCCAATTAAGATCTGGAAAGAAGCTGCTTCCTGTGACATTGGTGGGGCTCCACTCGCTCTTTAGCGTGGGAAGGAAGTATAAGTGAGGCAGAGAGGAAGAAAAATGGCTAATTTACCCCACGGGGACAGCTGTACCCCATCATGCGTTCCGATTTAACCCCCAGCTGTGTGAAAGTTCCTTCGCTTGTCTGTACTAGCAAAAGGGTAAAGCATCAACACTTCCCTTTTCCCCTGGGGAAAGAGAGTAGTTGTAAGTTTCCTCTAGCTTCTACCTCCTGGCCGGAGCACAGCTTGTCTCTCAGTGGGATACACAATCTCAGCCTCAAAACCAGCTTGTTTGGGAACCAAGACAAAGACTAGGTGGGGTGGTCCCAACTGATGACAACTCTGACACCAGGTGACAGTCGTGCAGTGTTAGGACTGATGAGACGGAATGCACGACCCTACTGATGTCAGCTCTGACACCAGGTGACAGTCGTGCAGTGTCAGGACCGATAAGTCAGAATGCATGACCCTACCGATGTCAGCTCTGACACCAGGTGACAGTCGTGCAGTGTCAGGACCGATAAGTCAGAATGCACGACCCTACCGATGACAGCTCTGACACCAGGTGACAGTCGTGCAGTGTCAGGACCGATAAGTCAGAATGCATGACCCTACCGATGTCAGCTCTGACACCAGGTGACAGTCGTGCA
>VMDR010011609.1:0-28151 GCA_007922815.1 Macrotus californicus | reverse complement strand
TCCTCTTTTTACTTGATACAGCAATTTCTATTTATTATAATTCTGAAAAAAAATGTGGAAAAGAGAATTCCAAAATGATTTTTTAAAGTGACAAATCATCACTGGACAGTTTTTAAATGGCCAAATCAAAACTTTTCCCTCTTTTCAGCTGCGAAAGAAGCCTGATTATTTAACCCAAAGATTCTGCCTTGACCCTCTCCCTGCTTTCTGTCACTACACACACACCCCCTTCCCTGTCTTCTGCCAAAAGACAACACTCTGGCTTGGTGGCCAGTACTAATCACTCCCTGAACACTTAAATTGTAATGCTCCGCAAAGATTGTGTCTGATCACATCCTGGATTTAAGAAAGAAATAGAAAAATATCAGAAATGAGACACAGGCGACCTCACAGCCCTATCTCCCACCCCATCCCCACCCTGCCCCCGCCCTCCTCCATTCTTCCATTCTCTCCCTCTTCATTGCCTTGTAAAATAAAAGGGAACAGAGGCTAACCCGTTACAGTAAAGGCACCCCAAGATTTAGAGGGATAAGTGCAGCCTTACTTATCTATAATGCTGCATCTGCGCTCTTATCTTGCCAAGGGAGACAGGGACAACAAAAGACCCCAAAGAAGGGACTGTGGATGCCTGGGAAAACTACTGCCTCTGCATTGTGGTGCCCTTCTGCTGAGCAAATAGTTCAAACTGTTCATTCTCATCTTCTATTCTCTCCCTGGTACATTGTTTGTGCCCTCGCATTTCATTCTGCAAGGAAGGTTGCTCTCTGGGCCTATAAGCAAACAGTCCAGAAAAGAGCTAGCCAGCCTCTTCTCTTCCCGGGAGAACTAGCATTTTTATTTCAGCTGCAAGCTGTCAAAGACCTGGAGAGTTGATGTCAGTGTCCTGAATTAATTGTTTTAAGCTGGAGCAAGCTCCACAGGCTACCAAATGTCCAGAAGATGTTTATTAATAACATTTCCTCTAGTTTTCTGGCTTCAAGCTGTCCCTTGCTGGTGGCCTTTATCTGGCTGCTACCCTCTCATCCCTGGCCTCTTTGTGCTGGGGGGTAAGAAGGAACTAGCCTCTTTCAGTCATTGTGGCAAAAATTAGAATTGCCTGGGGTGAATAAAATATTCACCTATGTAATGAGATGTATATAATGGACATCTTTGTTCTGCCCCAGAAGAGTCCAGGAGTTACAGAAACCACATGAGTGACCCTGAAGTGGACTGAGGAACAGAAAGCTGCAAGGACACTCCTCTGTGAAAGCTCATTTAACCAACACACTTAGCAAAGGGAGCAGAAGAAATTAAATCCCTCTACTACCTACTCCACCTGCTTCCTCGAAAAAAAATTCAGGGAGGCTGAGAACATGATGCAATTTAAAGTTTTCCTAGTACAAAAAAAAAAAAAAAAGAAAAGAAAAAAATGACTATTTAATAGAATGAAATAATAAACCAATTTATATACCAATATAAGACCAGGATCGTGAGTGCCATTGTGTAATTTTCCACTTGACTTTTCATTATCTACCTGAACAAAATCAATCTATATGTATGGGATCAACATACAATTCCGGAGA
Source organism: Macrotus californicus (assembly GCA_007922815.1). Classification (NCBI taxonomy): domain Eukaryota; kingdom Metazoa; phylum Chordata; class Mammalia; order Chiroptera; family Phyllostomidae; genus Macrotus; species Macrotus californicus. Next base: position 26,589 of record VMDR010011609.1, on the reverse strand, counting down.
TAAAAGCTGAAAATAAATGTGCTTTGCATATCTCAGAGATAAAAGACACAATCCTTCGTACAGGCTTTTCTTCTCTAACAGATGCATTTATAAAATAAATTGTGTCAAGGATAAAAAAAAACAAGACATAGTGGTGTATCTTGAGTGTCGACTGCTTTGCTGGAAATATTGATCTCACAAATGAGCAGTGGTTAATAAGTACCCTGCAGATGTTAGCAGGTCTTTTGCCCAGGTCAGTTTACCCAGAGGGCTGTCTGGGTCAATGATTCGCCCAACCAAACTTCCCACCTACAAAAAAATAATAATGCTTCCCCTATTATCATGGATTTAAGGATCAGGACTTCAAGGGCTTTCTGAAGCCTCTCCACAGAAACAAAGCACACTGAAAAATCACATTATGTCAGAAATACCGCCGGCCCCACCTGCAGTAAATGGCAGCTTGTGAAGGACACTCGGTCTTCAAAAGGGAAAGGGAGGTGGGCTGCACACTTTGGGGTTGACATTTTTAGTCTAAAGAAGTTGAATTTCATCTCTTGTATGCCATTCCTCACTCCAATAATTAGAAATGATACTAGAAATATTTCAATTCTCTCTACACTAACCATGCTCCAGTCCTGGTTACTCCCTTCATTTGGGGCAGATGACAGAGGTAGTGACCAGAGTGCCCTAGGCTATTCATGTGTCCTGTTGGGTTCAGGGCTCGTTGGAGAAAGTGCACCCACTCTGCTGGCCTGGGGGTCTCACAAGATCTGTTTATAATCTGGCCACTATTATTCTCATTTCTGTGAGACAGGGAATCATTTCCCATACTTTATGGGCCAGCATAGAAAGGCCCACAAGGTACGTGTACTAGATCACTCTTTTCCCCAAACAATCTGAGTTTGAGGGCTTTTTCTGAAAAGTTGTTGAAAAGTAATGATGGTCCTGGCTGGATAGTTCAGTTGGTTATAGTGTTGTCCAGATATGTGCTGATATGCCAAGGTTGTGGATTTGATCCCTGGTCAGGGCACATACAGGAATCAACCAATGAATGCATAAATAGGTAGAACAAGAAGTCAATGTTTCTCTCTCTCTCTCTCTCTATCTAAAAATCAATCCATAAAAAATGACCATATTAAAAAAAGAAAAAGAAAAGTAATGATGTCTTAGGCCAGTCGCTCATTCTTAGGCCAGGAATTTATAAAAATTGTTCACTAATTATTATTTATTCATAGAAAGCTTCAGTAACTTCAAAGGTTAAATGTCTTCTTGGGCAACTTGACTGTCACAAATTCAATTTGTTCAATAGGAAAAATCAACACTTATATTTTAGTATCTTTGTGTTGATAAATCCTAACAGTTATTGGTCTTAGAGATTGGTACAAATCTGTAAATCTTTATTTTCATGTGCCCTTTCCCCTTATCCCAAGAGCTCTATATCTATATGAACCTGGACCATCAACTACTAACAGTCTGTTTTGTGTCTCATTCGTCATGGAAAATGTTGAGGAAAGCACCCAGGAGAAATCTGAAAGCAGGGTGACGGCTTCTCAGGGACATTCTTGTGATGATGGTTAGAGTTTGGCATGGGGAGAAGTTGTTTATACATTTTCAGTCACAGGAGACTCAGGAAAACAAATGTCCTCCCTCCATCTCATGTTTTTTGTTCCAGCAGCTATGAATAAGCAAATCTGGAGAAAACGTAAGACTGAAGTTAGAAAAGTTAGACCGTCATTAGAATCTTGTTTGAAAAGTGAACTACATCCTGATGGAATGTTTTAAAAAGTCCCTTTATTTCCACTACAAAATTGATGGCTTCTATACCTAGAGTATCCAGCCTTTGTGAACTCAAGTTATATTTTTTCTGTGGTTTAATTGCTCAATCATCCAAACACTCTGAGCACTAGAAAATGTAATAACATAAAATTTACCCATTATACAGACAGTCCTTTAGGAATATTGTGCCTCTGAGCTCCATTATGAAAGAGAACACACCAAAATAGGATGTTTCCACTTTCACAGACACATTTACTTATGTTCCAAAATGTCACTGCTGAGTGACATCATCATCTTCTTAAGCACAACACTCCAAAAACAAGCAGAAGTCTTACACGAAGTCAGATTGCAATCCGTGCTTATAAAATAAATGTTTATTAAACAGAATAAACTGAAAAAGTTTAAAGGTATTTTTAGGAATAATGTCAGGGGAAGAAAAATGGACAGTCAGAAGTTCAGTAAACATATTCAGATACATAGAAAAATAGAAAGTAATCACCAAAGTTTGCTAGCTCTGACATTAAAAAAAACATATCAGCAGTTAAAATATTTAAAGGAGGAGACGAGAGATATTAAAAAATTGGGAATAATGGTGCAAATGTGCACCTTTTGGTCGTTTTGGCAGGACTAAAATGAGGCTCTCAGGATGTTGGCATACTGTAGTTATTAAGCACTTGTTAGAATCTGGGAAACTGGAATTGTATATGAATAGTGCAAGCTGGCCTGATCATACTTATCTACCTAGGTATCACAAGCTAACTCATTTTTTCCTCAATAGTTGCCTCACTCTTGTCTTCTAGTATGTGCACAGCATCTTCAAAAATTTGCAGTTAAGAGTGCTCTTCCTTTCTACCAATATAAGATACTCAACTGCAAAGCCCCAACCTGTCCCTTCATACCAGGCTTAATGGAAAAATGAGGAACCCATTTTACAGATGAAGAACTAAAATGTCATCTTTATAAAAGCAAAATGGAAATGCTTTTCAAAGATTTTTTTGTTTGTTTGTTTTTATTTTTGAGGGCAGGTGGGAATGAGACCTGAATGGCACATGGCTTTAAATCAGAATCTCTTGCACACTCCTTTAGAACAATCCACTTGAGCTGAGTGAAGATAAAATTCCTCCCCTTGGCTCTCTGAATTGTCAACACAAATCCACTCAGAAGAGGGTGAAATCTAGAGATGGGACCATAAGAGGGCCTTGTTGTGCTCTAAACATGCCACAAACTTTCCACAGTATTTAAAACCTCCTTCAAGTTGTCCTGCACTGATAGTTGTTTAAGATGAAAAGAAAAATAATTGTAACTAATTCCTGGTGACAATTTGAATGGAATTTTCATTTGGAATGCATACTGTTACTGTGAAAAAATTATAAACTATAGAATAATAGAATATAGACATGCTATGAGAGACACATAATGTCTTCTTTGTCTTAGTTGTTTGAAACATTTTTAAATGTGGAGAACTAAATAAAATATCTCTAAAACTAAATTAATTTTGATACATAAAGTGTTGCTTTTATCACAGGAAACACAAATGAAGGTGGATCACCACTCGTTCCATATATGTCCCAACTTGATTTGAAAATGTTTTCAAATCTGTCTCTTAAGTATGTCCTTATTATTTAACAATAAGAATTATGTATCCTTATCCAACTTTTTGCCATATTATTATACACAGAGACCACATCATATAAAGGAGGGAAACAGGTTTCTTTTAAAGAAATATGAAAGCAGCTGCTTTATTATACAACTCGGGGAGTAACGGTTTACGACAATGAAAACGTCTCCTTTAAAACAGCATTTCATACACTTCCACAGATGCAGCACCAAGCATTCTGTTTGTGCATGACTTCAGGCTACAACAGCAGTAGTTGTATCAAGTCAAATATTTTGCTATAAGGTAAGATTCATTAGAATCAAGTTAGATGTTCAAATGTACTTTATACTCTTTTCCAGAAATTCTACAAGATAGAGATGTGAATTCACAGAAAGGACAGTTCTCGATGAAACCAGGGTGTGTTTATTTGAGAGTGTCATTTTAAAGAGAACTGCAGAAATGATTATTGCTTGTCACAAACATCACTTAAAAGTTCAAAAGAAATATTTGCAGCCTAGCACAGGGAAAGTGCTTTACTTCCCAATTCACTCACACTTTATAAATGGTTAATATTGGCTGTAGTCTTACTCAGATAAATCAAGAAAAGCATCTTTGTAATCTGACCTGTGAATTGATGAAACCAAAGAACATTGCTAGAAGCCCATTTTCTCCCTTTCCTTTTGGTTTCTTCCAGGAGCTAGGGAAAGAGTAACAAGACAGTAGGAACATTAGAAGTCTTTTTACTTTGAGAAAAGAGAAGCATCCATTTTCAAGTAATTTGAAGAATGAGAATTCTGATACTGAAGAATTTCAATGATAGATTTTCTGGAAACTGAAGACTAATTCAAAGACCAAATACTGAGGTGCAATTTTTTACAGTGTGAGTTTCTCTTTCCTTTTGAGTAAGAAAGTAATTAAATTAAGAAAAGCAAAAGAGAGACGGAGGTAGTACATTATTAGCTATGTTGCTTGGCATTGCACAGGGTAATTTCACACAATGAAAGGATACCAGATTTCAAAAATTTAAATGTTCCTGTCCTAGCTAAAAAGTCATGTCAGTCCCCAAAACAAACCTGAATTGATGTGAAATTGTATACCAATTTTAGGTCAAATAAGAGAACTTTGTGGAAATATATGCCATGGCTTGGGGTGGAATTAACTAATATGCTCGATTCCAGTGTTCATTTTGAATTCATTTGTGTTTGCATCTTTCTCCAATTTTTGCCCAAGATCTGCAACCAATCCAGATGGTAACATTCTCATAGTGAGCACCCAAAGAAGGTCACAGGCTTTACATCAATGGCAATTAGTTCTCTTTTTAAAATGGAAAATGTCATTAAGTTCTTGAATAATTCAAGAGTAGAAGTCACAATACAGTGTCCCTTTTGGGGGTCTTTATGGTGCAAATGGAAAAACAAGGCGATCCTATCAGTAAGAGTAGATCTAAGGTTTACAATGTAGCTCTATTTAGTGTGACAGGAAAATTAAATTACTCAAGGCACTCATTCATTGTCACCCGTTAACAGGCTTGGGAAAATTGTGGGTCCCCGGGGGCAAATCACTGGCAATGAGCGAGGCAAATAATAATATTTCATTTTTATTGGCTACTGTTTCCTCTGCTTAGTTTTGAAAAAAAAATACAAAAACATGTTCCCCACAAATAGGGTCCGGAATCTCCAAAACGCGGCTATCACTTAGAAGCACGTTAAAAACTCTGGAGAACATGGGTCTGATCCAGGGATTCCTGGAAAGGAAGTATAGATTTCAAAAATCGGCTTCCGCTACTCCGCACCCCATTTTTATGTGGGCTGCTGAGCCGGAGTTATTGCATTTCTGGAAGAGGGGCTTCCCCGACTGAGGCGGAGGCCAGGACAGAGGACGCAGTGACAAAGAGAAAAACCCAGACCGTCTTTGGCAATCCTGGGCCTAACACCAAGCTCTTGGGTTGAGGTAGGGTGGATGGATGTTAGAAAGGGAGGAAGAAACGGCTGCGGGGCTAAATGAAAATCCTCGGAAGTCACGGAATGAGATTAAAATTGTTTCAAGGCCAAGCCAGCATATTTAACTTTTGCTGGCGCCCCCAGCGTCCCCGACTGCCCTAGTAAGGTTGGTGGGCGTGGCTGCTTGGGTCTTGCTCCCACCCTTGACCACAGACCCTGCTCCCGAAAATTGCGAATCCACCTGCTCCTCCTGACTCCGCCGCAGAAGCCGCGCGGACCATTTTCCAACGTGTCCGCCCATGGCACCCGCAGAAGAACCCAGGGAGCGCCTACTTTCTCTGAGGCAGGAGGGAGACGGGCTGGGAGAAGGGTGGAGAGTAAAGTTTGCAGCGCCTAGGGGACTGGGGGTGAGACTGACTCCATTCGTTGGGACAGTTCCCTGCACTTTAGAACGGAAAACGTAAGAAGACCGTAGGTTTTTGCCTATTGCTTTTCTTCTAGATCTCTCTCTCTCTCCCTCTCTCTCTCTCTCTCTCCCTCTCTCTTTCTCTGTGTGTCTCTATCTTCCCCCACCCACCCCCTCGTCTCTCTTCTTCCCTAAAAATACTACACATATCTGTCACTTCCCTTTTTCCGCCTAGCGAAGCGAGCATTGGGGCGGGGGGTGAGGCCAGGCCCCCCACGGGGACCCCTTCAGGCTTGCGTATTTCGCGCATCTCTGACATGGGGAAACCAGAAGGACGAGCGAAGAGGCTCCTGGACGTGGCCCACTACTCCCTGCTCCGTGAATCCAGGGCTGAGGTGGCTGAGAGGACCCGAGGGCGAGGGCGAAGGCGGCGGGTGCTGCATCACCACCGCCAGTCGGCAGGGCGCCCCGTGGGTGCCTTAGTGTGGGCTGCGGCAGAGGGTCTCCCACCTCCGCTGCTCGCAGCCAGCGGCTTGTGGCTCATTTCCGAGTGAGGAAAGCGAAGCGGGTGCCCTCCGGTTTCGGAAGCAGGCTAGACTTTAGTAACACTTAGGTGAACGGAGACACTTAGCTTTTAAGAAAAAGTTACATTCCAAGATAGTTGGTTGATGCCTAGAGACAATGACTGATTCCTGAACCTCAATGCATTTCTAGTAGAATTAAAGAACAAAATTCATACTTAGGGGTTAGAGGTTTTTTTTTGTTTTTTTTTTTTGTTTTTTTCTAAAAGCTTCAATTTAAGCAAACACTTGGGGACTCCAAGCTGCTGTAATTCCAAAGACAATTTTCCCTGGCTTTAATTTGATTTGCATTTTTTCGACTTTGATAATATTCAATTTCATGGCTGAATACACGTGTAAACACTGTTAGGTCGTGTTTTTCTCCCCTTGCATCAAACAGAATGTCGCGTGTCTCAGTGCCATGGGAGGTTACTTCCTACGTCCCACTAATATCTGCATGTTTCTCGTGAGTTATTTTTCAGAACTTACCATGGTTTTACCTGAGCTCCAGAGGTGGTGAACTATTACAGAATATCTAAACACCCCAGGTGTGGGGAGACCTGCACAAACACTGCAAAAAGGAAGCAGGTAAAGAAAACAAATTCCTACTTCACTTAGAATCTATACTATTTTTACCTAGAAATATTTTTTATATTTTATCAAATGTGTCAAACAATCCAAAAATGATCACTTCCCCTCAAGATGTTTTTGGGGGTAAATTTCATAGCTAGAAAGACAAACACTGAGAAATACAAATAAATAGCCTTTAAAAGGAGAGGTTTAATTAGTGGCATTGAGCTATTTTATCAAACATAAAATTTAGAGAAAAAAAATGAAGTGAAATTGGATAATTAGCTTTGGTCATATCAAGACCAAAGAAAAAGACATAATTTCCAGTCATCATAACAATATAAAAAATTAGTACAAATCCTAAACAATGCAGCCATCACTAACAACCAAGCTAGGATAACTGTGAACTGCACGCTGTAACTCTCCTGGACAGCCATTTATCATTCTTTCGATTTCTCAGGACACACCATATACCATACATAGTGCAAAGACATAGTCGAGCTTCAGCAAATATGCAAATAGATGGCACATAATAAACATATCAAAACCCCAAATGCTTGTTATACTTCACAAAATTGTTCTAGAAAAGGTAAGGAATAAAGAAATGACATATTTTCTGGGTTTGTCCAGGGGTACCTAAAAAATAAAATAGCAATCTAATTTCAGAGACTACCTTTTTTAAAAAAAGTTATTTCCTTAATGTTCATTACTGTGGAACATTTGATACTGTGAAAGTTATTTCTATTTTAAATACTAAGAAATCAGCATTTGTTTTATATTTTAGGATTTTTTTCAATTGGATAGCTCATGGACAAAATAGTGATTTTTTAAAAATATTAGACTTTTGGTTTCTTGGAAAGAACAGATCCAGAAATTAAATTTGTGAAACTTTTAAAAAGCTTTCTGCTTGCTTGAAGCTAGCAGATATTAGAAAACTGTATTTTAAGTTGAACGATCTAACTTCAAAAATATTTTTATTGTGTGAAAGGCGTTTAAGCAAACAAAAAAGGAATTCCATTTGAAATAGTACCGACTTTGAAAAAAGAAGTCCCTTAATTTTTGAAAACACACTCGTTGCAGACTGATTGTGTCGAACACCTTCAGGAAAACTGTTCTTTATCATTTATCGACTCTTTTTTAAAAGAATTATTGAATTTGAAATTATCATTGCTTAGGATTTGTACTAATTTTTTATACTATCATGATGATTGGAAATTATATATTTCTCTTTATTTTGAACAAATACATGGCAAGTGTACACATTCCACATGATCCCTACAAAGCAAACCTATTCCTAGAGATAGAGCTAAATGATACGGCCAAATTAAAATGAATAGTCTGTTCAGAGAATTGCAAATTGTGGACAATAGGAAACCCATTTCTCTTTTTATTCATAACTGAGGAGTGATATGGGGATTTTGTAAAAACCTTAAAAGTTTGATCATCAGAGTAAGCTTACCACTTTAATTTGCACACCAGCATTCCAGCATTGCAGACAGCAAATCTGTCCCTATCCCCAATTTTATTCAGCTGGGTCTGAGCTTCAACAGGCTTATCAAAGATCGATTGGGAATTGTGATCTCTGGGGGGGGGGGGGGGGAGATGGGAAGGGAAGCAAGGGAGGAATAGTAGTACAGAGGAGTTTCTAGCAAGTATTTTAGCCAAGATTGAACTTTTGGAGGTGACAGGATAGGGGGCCTAAAGGGTCAACACTTTCTCAGCAGCGTTTCCTACAGATTTAGGAATTTGGAAGGCTATGTTCTTTGGGAGAGAGGTATGTTCTTCAGAGGAAGGTGTAGCATCCCTGCCCCCACCACAAAAGACTCAGCTGCTGGGAACTCGGAGGTCAGCTTCTGCTGTTATAAAAGGACCACAGTCTGCTTGTTTCTTAACCTAAAGAAGGGAAGGAGTGTGTGTGTGAGAGAGAGAGACAGAAACAAAGATAGAGATTCTTCTATATACAAGGAAGAAATCCTGTAGTTACTTTTAGTGGTTTACTGAGCTAGAAGGGCAAAATCTAAACAGCATTTTCCACAATCAGTGAAAGGATCACCTAGGGTTCCAGAGTTGAGCTCTCTATATGAGGCTGGTATTCTGATAACTGCAGGTTAGCACCTGAGATCAACTCCTTCCCACTACTCAGTGCTGACTAGAGATAAGGAGGCATCTTGTTCATGAGCTCTTGAAAGAGAGAGGCAGGGTGGGGGTGGGGATTTAATTGTCTGCCTGAGTTAATCAAAATGTCCTTTTAAAGCAAAGAAATAAGGAGACACCTTTAATTGGCATACTCTGTTGGTGGGAGGGGAGTGGTAATTAAAATGCAAAGTGGAAAAAAATATATATTGGATACCTGCCCCACCCCAATTTACTCCCATAAATAGTCCCAAGACTGCATTCTCCCCTTTCTTTCAGTCTTTTGAAGGCTCAGCGCCTGATCTGAGTTTGGGTAATTGTCATTCACAATGTATTTTCCCCACCTTAGTCTATCCAATTTAGAATTCGGTGTTTTAGTTTAATCTAGAACCCCATTCCCTTCCAAGAGCTGGCAATCCCCATGTCCTAGACATCACTGTGTGTTGAGCTGGATTTACAATCCAGTTGTCTAGAGCCTCCTCTGAAATGCCAAAATGAAAGACACTAAGTGTAAAGAAAATCCCACAACACTAAAAACACACAGTCTGGGGAACTTATATACCAAAATGTTGGAAGAGAAAAAGGAGCTCTCCATGTCCAGACTGAGACCCTGTTGTCAGGAAGGCCAACGCTCAGTCAGCCCCATGTGCCCAGGGCCTGGCGCAAGCAGGTATCAGCCATCTTTGGCTTCCATATCCAAGTGCCCAAGTGCAACTTAGTGGGAAGCTGGCTGGTGCTATTCTCCTAGACTTCAGCACACCCTTCCTCTGTGATGCAAGCAGTCAGTCAGTCTAGGCCAGCCTCCTATTCATAGGCAAACCTCCAAAGCAGGTGTTTATACAGACCTGCATTTATATAATGTGGGAGGGATGGGTGCTGTGGGAGCTGAGGTCTTGCTGTTCTGTTGGCTGGAGCAGGGGCAAGGAAGCATTGAAGCCCAGCTGTGGACAGTGCGTGCATTCCAACTGTGCTGTCACCTGTGCTGTCAGGCCACCAGGTGCAGGTCAGGGGGAGGTCAGAGGCAAGAGTCTCAGGATATTCCTGAGCCTGCTTTTAGAATCCCCAGTAAGGAATAAGGCTGGCAGTCTGCCTCTTGATAAATAACTTTGCTATATGTATTGCTTGAAGCCCATAAGTCAGGCCATTCATTGTCTCTGCCCCCTGACATTGTTCTGTTTTCTAATCACAATGCAAGAGCTGTCTCCTCCTTGTAGCCCTCACCAGCTGTCCCCAGAAGCTTCAGCAAAGAAGAATGGCTGGCCCAGGCCTGACTGAAACTCTGGTTGGCTTTGAAGGACCATTGCTGCAAAAGAGGAACTAAGAATTCAGCTTGATTCCAGTTGTAACCCACTATATTGACTTCTAGGTTAGTGGGTGGGATCTCTGCCATCCATTGAGGGAAAGTATCTGAGCCTCGATCTTCTTGAGATCTGCCTGTGTCTTTCCAGCCTTCCCCTAACACTTCAGCTTCACTTTCTACCAGAAGCATCTCACTTTGAAACCTGGTGTTTCTGGTGAAGGCAGGTATTCTACATTTGAATCAGAGAGATCTGTGTGCACGATCATATGAAGCCTAGAGAAATGGCAAGAACATAGAACTGAAACACTTGAGTTCAGTACTGAGCTCTGAAACTGGAACAGGCTCCTCAATTTCTCCTTGCCCCAAGCCCATCACCTATTAATTTTGACATCTACCAGTGGGGTGTGGGGAAGCTTAAATGAGGTCATGTTCACGAGACACCTTGCATGGTGCACAGAGGACCCCACTCTGTGGTGGTTGGATTGAATACAGTTGCTGTGAAGAAAAAAAAGAGAGGGCAAAAATAAGAAACACAAAGATGGAAGAATAAGGCTAAAGTTTTGGCAAGAAATAGACTCATTCTTCTGAGTAGAGGGTGAATTTTCTCAACCAGGAAGTCATTGAAGTTAGAACTTCTTTCTGTGAGTGAACAATTCAGTTTAATGTAGTTCAGAATTGCAGACTAAATGGAAACTAGTGGAACTGGTCTCTTTTATTTTAAACTTCTTAGATTGGATTTTAGAACATATGCCAAGCAGAAAGTGTCAGTATAGGGTTATATATTTTATACCAGAGTATGCACATGTTGATCTCCTGATTTCTTTGCATACAGAGCTCCCTATGATCCATGCCCTGCCCTGAGTGACAGTTCACCCTGTTTCTTCAAAGAAAATGTCATATAGTCATTATCTTCCCTTCCCAGTTCTTCAGCCACTCACTTCAGACCTTAGTTCCTCACAAGCACTCTCCTCCAAACATTTCCTAAGATGGCATTTTGTACTTTCAAGTAATAAAATTTTAACATTCATTAAATTAGGAACCGCATGCTTTTCTCTACATGAACAAAACCTTTCCAAAGAAATCCATTATACAATTATGTCTGTTTTGTGAAAAGGGAAGAAATAATGAATTGAGATAATATTTCTAATGAAATAGCAAGTCAAAATTGACGTGCATTCGATTTTATTTTGATTTGCCAGGATCATTACCAACCCTGATCTAAAAACATTCCTACTTATTATGGAAACATCTGTTTTATTCTTTTCAAATAAAGAAACAAAGGAAAAGCTGATTTGCCCAAGGAAAAGCCTAGTCCTCAATCACTTTATTGAGTAGAAGTGAAACTGCTTAAACAAGTAAAATTGAGAAAACATAGTAAATAATTCTCATTCCAAAATTGTAATGTGAATAATACCAGTATGTTTTCCTCCAAGTATATGGTTGTTCCCTCTCAGTTAATTTGATGTTTTTAAGTTTTTAAAAAATTGTATTGCTGGCATGATGTCCTGACATTGCAGGGACTATTGCTGCCTCCAATTATTTTCAGGAGAGAGTAAACCCTAGGCATTTACCCTAATGAGAATATGAGGCCTCTAGTTTAGCATAAAGGAATCAATGCAACTTAATTTGGGTTGCTTCTTTCAGCATTCCCAGCTATCAGTTAAATTATCTAATAGTAAACATTGAGTGAGAGAAAGAGAGAGAGAATGGAAAGTCAATGCCTTTTAATGGGAACCTGGCAGGGAGTGAGAGTGTGTGGGACAGTGACATCTGACCAGTCCTTGTCTTCTTGACAGTGAGCTCAGACAAACAGCCACTAATGTAAAATATAAGCATACTGTTGTGAAGATATGCTTGTAAAACAACTCTGTCCTCTCTACCTGTGCAGGAGAGGGGCTTTCGTGGCAGCTGCTTCTGCAGAGGATAAGTCCCCAGGATTCAGGGGCTGAAGGGGGGGAGGGAAGAATAGGAATCACCTCCAGTCTGGCAATAGGGACCCGGGTGGAATGACAGCTTGTAAAATAAGCCTCCATCAGTCTCCCAGGAGACAGCCAGCTTCAACTTGGGTGTTCCAGACTTGTTAGCCTCAATCATAATTGGTCTCTCCTCCCATCCCACGTTGTTGGTTTTCTGTGTGTGGCTTTTGGTGTGAGCGTGTTAGGTCATCAACAAATACAATGGCAGGAGGGGGTGGGGTGGGGTATACACATGATTGTTTTAAAGAAGAAAGGAGAAAAAGGATAAGAGAGTGGGCAGGAAGGCTGTGAAGAGAATGGGGAGATGTCCCAGGATTTAAGCTTCCGTGGCAACCCCTGAATCTTGCTCAGAAGTAGGGCACTCCCTAGGAGCTTTGTCAAAGGAAGAAGGAGCTGGGACCCTGCAGAGCGCCCCTGAGAATCAGCGTCTCTTCCATGCAATTTTTGTTTGCTAGTCTCTGGTGGTGCTTGTAACATCCTGCTCATATCCAGTGCATCTCAACAAAAAAGAATTTTTCAAAAAATCCCAATCATTGTAACATGCACTAGAAAGGATGTGAATCTGAAGCCAAAGGCTTAAAGAGCAGGCCCCAGGGCTGGCCAGGCACACAGGCAGTCCCAGTCAGCCTATCTCCGTTCATTTTCTTTCATTTTTACTGAATGTATTGGGGTACACTAGTTAACAACATTATACATGTTTCAGGGGCACAGTTTTACAGCACATCACTCGAACATTGTATTGTGTGTTCACCATCCTAAGTCAAGTCTCCCTCTATCACCATTATTATCCCCGCTATGGACCCCGCCACCTACCTCTACCACCACCTGCCTTCTCCGGCAATTACCACAGTGTGATTTTCCTTAATCTCTCCACCCCCACCCCCCCACAGTCCCCTCCCACACAACCCCTGACAGCTGTCAGCCTGCTTTCTAATCATTTTTAAAATAGTTTTCTCACTGCCTCATGATCTTTTTATCCATCTCCTATATCTTCTTGTCTCCTCTTCTCACAGGAAAGCCTGTTCCTAGGGGTAGAGGCTATAAGAAGCTGTGATCTGGATTCTGCTGTAAAACTGGGAGGAGACATGCCTTTGGAGTCCAAGAGAGTTGTAGATCTTTGGCACAGAAGGCATATAAGTTTCTGAGAACCTCAGATATTTGTTTAGTGTAAAAAGAACAATTGATGGAGGAAGGAAGGAGCAGAAGCTTAATTAAAGGGACCTGCAAGCTTTTGGGAGGTTTTTGTTGTGTTTTTGTTTTTTTAATTTCACTCCATCAGTCCTTGGTTGCCATGGTGTTGCAGGCAGGGTCAGAGTCCCCCGTGTCCCTGACCCATCAAAGACATTCAAGGATCTGAAATCTTGCTTTTCTGCTACAGCAGACAGCAGATTGGGACTGGTGGCTCTAAGTCCTGTAGGGGGTGATGCAGGGAGGGGGGAAACAGCGGTGGGGGGGGTGCCTCTTCTATGTGGCAGGACTTAGTGCCTACAAGTCTCTGGGCAATAGCCTGCAGGGACTGTTCTGCAATGTCAGGTCCTAGAATGGTTGGGGACTCAGAGAAGAATTCCCTTTCCTATCTCCTCTTGCAAGCTGAAGATTCGCAGTCAGAAAACGCCCTGCCCTTTATCCCCGACAGTAAAGACACACATTCAAGCAGATAGTGTCTAGGCGACTCCCCACCCCTGGCCTGGTGCTTAGACAATGCTCTGTGCCTGATCAAACCAGGTACCCAGAGGTACTACCTTCAGGTAACTTCTTGATCAAACACACTAAACCCCTGCCCTATTAAGCCTTATCTCTCGCTTCTCTTCTCCCCACCCCCACATAAAAGACCCCCAAAGCTCTGAGGACCGGCTTCTCTTTATAAAGCCAGAGAAGGCAGTAGGCGGGTGATAAAGCTCCAGCGTTTAAATTGGCCATGTTGAAGATTACATCTTTTCAGCGAGGAGCTTTCTTTCAAAACTCGCACTGAATTAAGGGCCACAGCTACTTCCCAGCCGGCTCTCAAAGGCCAAACACCTTTCATTCGGCCGTGGAGTGGGCTGGGCTAGGTGACCTGGCTCTATTAAAGGGCCAAAGGAAGGCCGTGGGGCGATACAGATCTAATGACAAGTAATTGACAGATCCGAGGCCGCGCATTACCAGCGGAACGGCGAGACATTAATTATTTAAAAACGATTAGCCTGGCCGTGTGTCCTGCAGACGTTCCATCTTGTTTAGGGAAGATAACCAGCCAAGCGAGCCAGGGCGGGGGTTTGGAGGACAGCAGACAAGCAAGTAGCCATCTTCTGAAGCGGTGGGCAAAGATTCACGGCCGGGGACGGGAGGGGGCGAGGAAGGAGGGGAGGGAGCCCAAGCTTCCCACACATGGTGATGCCCACATAACTGACCCTGTCAATTACCAGGACAGATTTCTGCTCATTTGAGTTTGGAATCTGGGGATTCTGGCAGACTGGAAGAGCTTTCCAGTTGGGGTGATGTGCAATTTAGGTGGGCCAGCTACCCAGCGCGTCACAATGGCGAAATACCCAAAGTAAGGGAGCCAGCATAGGCTTTCTACAAGGCCGGATACCCAGCACTTTAAGGCAAAAACCCCAGAGGGAATATAGATTTCAGGGGGGATCCTGGTAGACCCCAGAGAAAAGACACCTTTTCTGTACCTTCGGCAAATGAGGGTCCTGCATTTTCAACTGGCGGTACCAGAACCACTAGTTTTCCCGGCCCGCTTCTTCCTAGAAATATGCGTTGGATTCTTTTCGGTCCTCCAAACCGCAGGCACCGGAGCGTGCCCTTCAAGCTACATTCTAGGACAGTGAGGTGATAAATGGCCCCTCCTCTGGTTTCTGACTTTTCCTGCTGGACCCAGTTTATAACCCCGGAGGCTCCGGAAGATGCCTGCAGCCTTGTGCGTGTGCGTAAAGCCCACCAGTCACTTCTTGTCACCCGAACGAAAAGTTCACTCGCTTCTCGGAGAGACGCGGCCTCTCCTCTGCTTCCGCACGATATCCACCCTGGCCACCGCCTAGGCTTCTGGAGAAAGGCCGAGGCTGGACGCGAACCTGTGCTCGTCGGGGGAAAGCGTCGCCACTCCCAAGCCTCTGGCTCTGCAAGCACCCCACTACCAGAACATCCTTTATTGCGGACCCCTACCCCTGACTCTGAGACAAAGTGTGTTACTCCACCTTCCCACTGTCCTTGGGAAACACGCGGCCCTAGGATAGAATCTCCAGCCACAGGGGGCTGCAGGGACCGGCCGTGGTTTCCTGTAGCTTGGGACCCTACTAAATCGTACTCAGAGCCCAGATTCAGTCCGAGTTTGTAATTCTTTTACTGCTCTTTCTCTAAAACTATGCATTCTTAGAAATTCCCTGCAAAAAAAAAAAAAAGCCCACCTTACAAACCCCTCGGTGTTCTCGGATTTAGTTTCTCACTACCTCAACCACCAAACTCTGTCCTCCCAGGGGTCGCAGCTCTTGGAACGGATAAGTACTACCTGGGGCAGGGCAGCGCGCGGCTTGGAATGGGGGTAGGGTCGGACGCAGTGGAGGTGCCCCGAGTACGGCCCCAGACTGAGCGCGTTCCCTACCTGCGGAGCTCGGGCCGGCTGATGGCGGAACGTCCAGCGCGCAGAGGGTGGCGGCGGACTGCTCCCAGCCCAGACATCTCCGCATTTATTTGAGCTCAAACCCAGCGACTGTTGACTTTAGCACACAAAGCAAAGATTTCACTGCCCGCTAGTTTAAAAATGAATATTTTACCAAGATATCGATCAGCGTTATAAAATTCAGTTAAGTACAATGGGATCTTGGAAAAAAAGAGTAATAAAGGAGGGGGGAGGCAATATAATATCTGTGCAAATTTGCTGAAGTCTGACGTGGCATGGAAAGTTTACCCTCCTGGAATTCAGATCTAGAATGTTTTTTTCGGTTGTTTACTGACTTTGTTTATTCACAGATCATGGTTGCTTAAACCGGCGCGTTCCGCGCGAGGAAAAGGAAGGAATGAAAGAGGGAGGGGGAGGAAAAAAGAAACGCTGCACCCTACAATACTTAGAGTTAGGGGAAGGCAGGCGGAGGGCTATCTGTGCGCTAGTAAGCTTGGAGCCTGGGTTTGAGGGAAGGAGGCGGTGGCCAGAGTGTAAGGTGTGAAAGACACAAGAACCGCAGGATCCTCCGAAAGCACTCACTCCCCAATATCCTTTTTATGTATTAAGATAGAACTCCATCTTATCGGACGGGATCAGTGAAGGGAGGTGGGGTGGCGCGCTAAGTAGTTTAAAACGACCCTCACACAATGGGCGTGCGTTAGGAAACATAGCAGGTTAGGGCAGCGCTTTCAGCCTCCATTGTCCTCCCCTCCGCCACCAGCCCTGCCTCTGCGCTCCTTCGCCACAGGAGCCTTTTATGTGATAATGAAACACATTTCAGGCCGGGCTCACGACGTGTGTGTCCAGGCTAGATGGAGACGGCCCTGATAGCTGGACTCGGCCTCCGGACACCGCCCCCCCACCCGCCCCAATTTTTCTTCCTTGTGTTACTGGGGACAATGTGGCCGGTTAAAAACTAGGATTTAGAGGCGGGAGAGAGTGGCCCAGGCGAGGGCAACACCCCCTTAAGCGCACGGGAAGGCCAGGGTTTGAGGGGGCAGAGACCCCTCAAGGTGGCAGATGACGCACGGAGAAGCAGTTTCCAGGGTTGGGGCGAATCTGAGACACTAGAGGTTTGGATGCTAAGGAAACCCAAAGATTAGTCCAGAAATAGGAACCTGGGCTTTAAAAACCTGAGGCAAAATGTCCTGGCCTCAGAAACCTTTTTACCCACCGTAAGTAGCTGTGCTACGGGTGGCCCCAAGTCTGAAAGGCCAGTGACAACACTGGCTCCTGGCCTCCCCCAGACAGCTAGCTAGCTTGTAGGCCCGCAGATGCCCCAGGGAAAGCCAAAGCCGGGGCTTTGCTCACCCTGGCCTGGCTTAGCTTCCGGGGTCTCCACTGCAGTTGGCCACAGAGTTAGGGTGTCTGTGGGGAGAGACAGCATGATTGTAAGAACTTATTCTCAGTATTTCTTTTTACATTTGAATTTTCCTTTAAGGGTCACAAAATACCCCTCTTCCCTTCTGCCCCGCAATCCTGGCTTGCCAATACTGGCTATCTGGGTGCTGTGCAAGCTGTTGGTGTTTGTGGGTAGAGCAAGAAGACCCTGCAAACTCTGGGATCTTTCCACTGGCTACCTTCACTTTGCAAGCCCCTAAACACACCCCTTTACCTCCCCCCCATCTCAAATATACCTTATTTTTAAATGGAAAGTCAGAACACCATCTTGCACGATCTATCCTTTTATAATTCTGGGAAAAAGTCATCTGTTTCCAGATGCCTCACTACTGCCAGGCTTTAGTGAGGTCCACCAAGGTTGTGCAAAACACCTAAGTGAAGAGGAGGCTGGAAGAGAATTGTGGAATCTAGACACAGGGATCCAATTCCATAGGAGGATAAAGGGGTACCACAGAGAGGCAGAGATGAAAAGGCAAAGTGCTGCCCCAGGAATTTGCAAATTGAATCTGGGCTTATGTGAAGGGGAAGCTAAGATGGGAAATACAGCAAAACATGTAAAATCCAGGCTTCTTCCCAGAAAAGCCTGCCCTAGGGCCCAAGAGATGTGAACAACATTGAGCCTTCACATGGCCCAGGTAGAAAATTAGGATATGTGGTTTTCACCTGGCTTGAGAGATAAATCTGCATCAAACCCATGGAATGGTTGACCTGACATCTGTGTTTCATTGTGTGTAAAGATAAACTCAGAATCCAAAAGGTAACCATTAACAATATTGAGTTCTATTTAAATGGTGTGCTTGTTGAGGTGCTTAGGGGGAAGTGTACTGATGTCTGAAATTTACTGTGACATGCCCTTAAAATATAAGATGAATTGACTAATGGACTGTAGATAGGACAGATATACAATTCAACAAGTATAGTGAAATAATTGCAGGATCTGGGCAATGGGTATGCGTATGTGTTTAAAAAGATTGTATTTATTTATTTTTAGAGAGAGGGGAAGACAAGGAGAAAAAGGAGAAAAACATTGATGTGAGAGAGAAACATCAGATCAGTTGCCTCTCGCTGGTGCCCAACCAGGGACTAAACCGCAACCCAGGCATATACTCTGGGAATCAAACGTGACCTTTCGCCTTGAGGGAGGACGCCAAAACAACTGAGCCACAACAGTCAGCACATCTGTAAAATCCACTCAAAGTCAATATATATGAAAATTTTAATAAAATGTTGGTAAAATAACAATCCCTCCCCAAAATGTAACCTGCAACCAGCCTAGATCTCCCTCCCTCCACTAATTTCTAGACTTGTTTATTTTTTAAATCAGGAAAGGAAAAAAAATCTCGATGATTCAATGATTAAAACCGGCAATAACACTTTAATATAGATTTGTGGAACTCTGGTTCTTGCAGCCAGAAGACACATTTACAAGCCATAAATAAAGCACACAGAAACCATAAATTAATCAGACCCAAGACCTGGATTTCACTGTGTCAAGCATGGGAATGCATGTTTTTTCTTGGTCATTTAAAACAGACCCTTACATCTTTTATCTCCTCTTTTTAAACAATAGTACAATTCTCTGGTTCTCTGTTAAAACTACATTGCTTTACATTGACTCACAAAAGTTTGTGGGATTTTTTTGTTTTGTTCTGTTTTTTTTTGTGGTTTTTTTTTTTTGCTTTTGTTTTTTTGTGTTTTTTTTTTTCTGTTTGTTTAAATAAAGTAAGACTTCCCTGCAACAACAGCAATGGAAGAGTACAACAACAAAAATCAGAATTCGCAGATGTTGCAAGAAGCAGGCATCTACATAGTAGTGGAAACTGGGAGCTTTTTTCTTTTTGTATTTTTCACTGTTTGTCTTTTTCCCTCCTTATGTAGAATGATACATATCAGTGGGGCCCATCTGTTCGGGAGGGAAGAGCTGCAGAGGGTAAGGGGAAACTGCTGTCCTGGGGGTGGGAGTGTCTTGGATTTCTTCTCCCCTGAATCTCTCCAACACCCCTACCTCAAAGTCTCCACCCCACTTCCTCTCTCTCTTGTCTTTGTCCAGGCTAGTGGGGCCAGCAGCTGTCTTAAGAGGAGTTCATGATGGGCCGGGAGTATACTCCCTGGTAGTAGGAGGTGTCCCCGGCCAGGGGAGAGGCGTCCAGGCCCGCTTTGTTCGTGACTGAGCCCATGGCCAGGCTTCCCGGCATAGGGGAACCGTAGCCGGGGTAGTGCATCACCTGTTCGTAGGCCTTGAGGTCCATTTTGTGTGGCTGGAGGTGGTGGTGGTGGCTGTGGTGGTGCTGCTGCTCAGAGGACATGAGGTTGTTGATGGAGAAAGGGTGGTTGAAGGCGTAGTGGTGCTCCGGCTTAAGGTGGGCCTCGGGAGGCAAGCCAGGATGGTGGGGAGGGCCCAGCAGGTGGGCCGCGGCCTGCGTCTGCTGCCCTGGCGAGGGCGCCGTCTCCGGGGGGCTCAGTGCCGCGGTCGGCGTACCCTTTAACTCCCCCATGACCCCTCGCTTGTGCTCCTGGCACGGAGAGGCCCTCGAGTGGGGTGATTCTGTGCCCACCGTTGTCTCGGACGCCGGCCCGGAGCCCTCCCCGAGTTGACCCTGCGAGGCCTGAGCCCCTGAGCCCACCTTCTTTCCACCGCCTGTGGAGCCCGCTGCTTCCTTCAGGGCCATCTGCTTCTCGCACTTGAAGCGCTTCTGACGACGCAAGTAGCAGCCGTTCTCAAACATGTTGCCTGAGTCGGGGTGCAGGGTCCAGAAGGAGCCCTTGCCGGGCTTGTCGGGCGAGCGGGGCACCTTGAGGAAGCAGTCGTTGAAAGAGAGCGAGTGGCGGATAGAGTTTTGCCAGCGCTGCTGATTCTGTCGGTAAAAGGGGAAGAGGTCCATGATCCACTGGTAGATTTCGCTCAGCGTCAGCATCTTGTTGGGACTCTGCTGGATGGCCATGGTGATGAGAGAGATATACGAATAGGGCGGCTTAGCGTGCGTGTAGCTGCGCCGGTACGTCTTGGGGTCCCGGGCCCGGCTCAGGCCCGCTTGCCCATACATGGGGCTCATGGAGTTCATGTTGGCATAGGGGGCCAGGCCACCCATGGCCCCCGTCGCCTGTCCCCCAAGTGGGCTCAGGCTCGGACTCAGGTGTGGTCCCATGCCCGCCACACCGGTCGCTCCGGCTGAGCCTCCCATGCTCGCCATGGCTCCTGCCCCAGGAGACATGCCAGCTAGGGATGGGCTCATGCCCGCTCCCACGTACGACGACATGTTCATGGAGCCAGCGCTCATGTTTCCGGAGCCGCTGCCCATGGCGGCCGCCGACATGCTCATGTAGGTGTTCATGCCGTTCATTCCCAGGCCAGCGTTCATGTTGCTCACGGAAGAGTAGCCCTGTGGACAAGAACCCAGGGACGGAGACACAGAACGTTACCACCAAGGCTTGAGCGCGCTGTGATCTCCCAGCCACCAGGCCAACGCAGGCCCTGGACTCCAGGGAGTGCTTCCTTCGCCTGCACCATCTCCCCTCTCCACCCTCTCCTGAGTCCTTTTCACTCAAAGAGTGCTGTGATCGTCCCTGGGGAGGTAGCCAGCAGTTTACTACTCTGTGCGTATGTCTGGTTTCTAGCCCTTCTCTGCCTGGCTCAGATTCTAAAACAGGGGGCACCTGAAGCATCCCCGAGCCAGGTACCTCAAATGTATCTGCCCTCTCTAAAGTGTCTCCAACTCTCTCGCCAGTATACTGAGTTCGCGCCGGGCCTCAGACCCCACCTCGACCTTAGCAAGCAATCTGAGGGACCCCTAGCAGGGCGACAAGGACAGCCTCAAGAGATTGTCCCAGAGTCTTCGCTGCTCAGTTTTCTTTCCGGCACCCCATTCTTGGCCCCAAGGGAACCGAAACCCAGTGCCTGAACAGAGTCTGGGCCCGCCGGAGGCACTGAATGGAGGGATGGGGGGAGACTGCGAACTGAAAACTACATGCGGCTGTGTTTTGCAGCCACAAACTTTCTTTTGTCCTCTAGTGTTTTACTCTTTGCCTCTACCTAAGCCCACAACTCCTGCCCACCTTCTGCTTTCCAGCTCCTCGCCCCCCTTGCCTCCGGCCTCCCATCCCTCCCCAGCCGCGCGCTGCCAAACATAACTCTGTTAGGATAGTGCGTGGCTCGGCCACGAAGAGGATTTGGAGGCGCCGCAAGTCAATATTTGATCACAAAGTTAATATTATCTCAAGGCTAACAGTGTGTCGTATAAAAAGAGACCCATTTGAGTGGAAGTAGGGTGGAAAAGGCGGCTGCCCAGAGCGGCTGGGGGGTGCGTGGGTAGGGGGTCAGTTGCGGACAAGGAAAGCAGTCCCGAGGTTGGGGAAAAAGCGGGCGCCGCCACCCCAAGTCCCCCGGAAAAAGCGAGTGCCTACCTCTGGCTCGGCATAGTAGCTGCTCCAGTCGGACGGCTCGTGCCCTTCCATCTTCACCGCTCCCAGCATACTGGAAGCTGAGTGCATGGCAGTTTAAAATTTAACAGCCACAACAAACGACCAGCAATCACCCCCCCCCCCAACCCCCTTAAAAAAAAAAAAGTCAGCTATGGCACTGTCTCCTCCCTCCCTCTCTCTTGCTCCCTCTTTCTCTGCTCCACTCCCTCTCTCCTAGGGCTGGCCAGAGGCCGTAGTTGGAAGTGGGCGGGAGGGGTGAGTGGCGGGTGGAAGGGGCCAAGGACCGGAGGTGGCCCGGACAAGAGGACCTGGTGCCGGCAGCGCCCGCCGCCCGCCGCCCACCGCCGTCGCGCTCGCGGGCTGCCGGGTGGAGGCTGAGGTTGGCAGTGCAGAGCTGCCAGGAGGCGGCGGGAAGCTCGTGGAGCGGGGACTGGTGGGGAGGGGGTGGAGAGACAAGGAGGAGGAGGAGGTGTGGATCGCGGAGCCGACAAGTGCCGCAGTGACGTGGGCGGCTGGTGATATAGCGCGGCGCGCGGGCGCGGGCCTCCAATCCCCAGACCCCGGACAGCCAATTTGAATAATCAGCTCACACCTAGGTGAGAGGGAACTGTGGCCGGCGCCCGCACCTGCCCCTCCGCGTCCTTAGCCCTCCGCGCCTGCATGCTGTGACGCGACTGGCGATCTAGGCGAGTGGGAGCGAGGGCTCCCCAGTACGGCCCCCATTCTTCCGCGTTCACCCTGAACGGCCGTGGGAGGAAAGCTCTGGGAGCAAGCCACCCCGGGAGCTTCCCAGGGCTCTGACCCCCGCCCTGTCCCATAGCGCTTGGCGCCTGGTGCTTCTGACCGAGGGCGCGGCCGGCCTCGGGGCCCAGTTTCCTTCTGCAGAACTATAAAAGCTGCATTTATTTATCCCGGTTTCTTCGTTCTCAGCGCTCATTCTCTGTCAAAACAACAAGACATTGACAGAGCCGATTTGCAAAGCGCTGTCGTACTTAGAAAAATTGTGTACACACCTTTAATTCGCCCGCCGCTGCTCTGGGAGGCCCCTCCCTATTACAGTTAAGACTCGGAACCGCCCCGGAAGGCGCGGAGCGCGCCTGGTTTGGCCACCTAGGCTTTTTGTCTTATCTGAGCCTGTCCTCCAGCGTCCGAATGAGGGGCGGCGGGCGGAGAGGAACACTGTCCCGGCGCTGGGCGAACGAGGCCTCGCCAGCTGCAGCCGACGGTTGGGAAACTGTAATTTGTCTCTGACATTCAGGACGCCGTGTTTCAAGGTTACTTTTCAGTCACAACCTAGGTGCCCACAGAATTTCGTAACTAAAACAATCAGGGCAGGAGGTGGGAGTGAGGCAGGAAAAGAGAAAAGAATAAAGGAGTCAACGTGGCGCATAGAATCTCTTCAGGAGGGTTTCTCTCCTCTCTGCTTTCCTGGGGGAGCTGTTTTAAGAGAATTAGAAACCCCAGCAACCATATATTTCCTTTTAATTTTTGCTCCAGCTTCTGGGTCCAAATTATCCTCTGCCCTGGGGCAGTCCGAAGACCCCAGTGAGCCCAAATTTAAGAGGGAGGGTGGTATTACAGGTGTTTGGAAGCGCGCTCCATTTCTTGGTTCTAAAAACCCACCTGGGAGCCTAAAGATCCAGCCCTGAGACTTCCACTTTAGAGACAGAGGAAAAACTAGAAAATCGTTGACATCTGGCCCACCTCTCTAAAGTTGTGGGTAATGGTGGCAAAGGACAAGGGAGGTGGCAGGCAGAAGGATGTACCTTGGGAAGGGAAGCACTGGGTGAAGTTCAGGCTAGAAAGTAAGCAGGAAGAGCAGTAGATGCAGGGCACTCCCACCCCTTCCCTCTATCCCAAGACTCTAGGGCCCTCCATATCTTTCAATCAAATAAACGCTGGATGGTTTGACTAATTCATTTTCAGGGCGTTAATGAACTCAACCAACGAGTTATAGGGCTGGATTCCCTAAAGCCAAGGTCTGAGTTGCCCTAAAGCCATGCGCACTGCTGAGGGCTTCCAGGCAGGAGTATATACATACTTACTGTAGGCGTGCAAAGGGGACCCAAAGGGACCAGATCATTAGCATCTATTACGGAGTTCTGGGGACTTGGGAAAGACAGTTGCGAACTGGAGGAATTGCCTGTTATCAAAACTTTGTGCCCAGGCCTAGGGCAGAAAGGTATACATACCACCACCACCACCACCACCACCACCACCATCACTACCTTAAATCCCTTTTCTCCTCCCCACGGGTGCTTCTCACACTCACATTCAGTAGAAAAGAGACGCCAAACATAGCCAGAACTCGTGAAATAGCTACAGATAGGTTTCTGGTGTGTATGGAATTGAAAACGCAAAAGAATATTTTGGTCTATGTATGTGTATGAGTATTCAGTCCCTTTTCTCTTTTGTCTCCTGGTCGAAATATGGTTTTAGAAATTATTCCTTGAGCAAAAGGAGCGATCGGGACCGGGAGAGGAGGTCCACGGGGAAGCGGCGCTATCTTCTTAACGAGCGGAGCTTCGGAGTTCCCCGACCTTCTGTGGCGGGCATTTGCCGGCAGCCTGGAGCTGTTGGCACTAACGTCCGCAGTGATAGGGCGCCCCCTGTCGTCCTCACTGCCTTCGGGACTGACCGGAGCCCCCATTTATCCCTCCCTCTTTTCTCCGTCAACCCCGCGCACTGCTGTTCTGAATCTCCCCGAAAGCGCCTTCAGGGGGTTGGCATTTCTTTGGAGTCCCTGGAAGTTATGCACAAACTCAAACCTGCCTCCTCCCGCCTTTGGAGGTTCGGAGGTCTCGGGGAGGGTGGGGTGGCTTGTCCCTCTCTGCTCTTGGCCTCCGCAGAGGTGAGAGAAGGCGAGCAGCTTAGAATCCGACACCGGGAGCTATGCAGCAATCAGGGACTTTCACCCAGCCTGGGATTTGCTTTCCTTCTCCAGCGCCTAGGTCTTTGGAGGTGCTACCTCTCCTACACGATCCTAGTCCTTCCCTGCAGCTTTGGTTTCTAAAGGTTTATTCAGAGTGTCTGGCACAGTAGCCTTCGTTGGAATGCTGTAAATTGCTCCAGGAGCTTCTCTCCAGGAAAAAGTTCACGGGTAACTCAGACTGAAAACAGATATTTTCCCTGATCGCCGTTTAGTTTAAACCCATCTAATATTGAGACCCACACAGCTTACTTGGCGCGTGTCCCCATTCTCTCTCTTTTTGTTCCGTGTTGCCCCGGTTCCATATAAAGCCGCTTTATAACCTACGATTATGCTTGGGGTTAGCGCGCTGGTTTATTCCGGATGGTGTACCCGCGGAATCGACTTGGGCTAAATCTGGGCGCCTTCTTCTTTTCCTGGGAAGAGAACAATATGATTCTGCATCCCGTCGCAAAACTTCTTCCCAGACCCCTCTGTCATAGGAACCTAGTCTGAGGAAGGGAGCAGGTCTCAAATTTCCTAAGGGGAAGCTGCATTCGGATGATCAATAATACTACAATCCCGGAAGCCTTTCAGAGAAGACATATCCGGGACAGGCCTTGCTTCAGGGCATGATCAGGCAGGTCTGCAGGCAAAGTCAAGATAGAGGAGAAAGAAAGGTAGCTTGGCAAAGTCTTGTGAAAATACACATTTCCCTTTCAAATAAGCTTTTGGGTTGGCAAAAATCAGAGACTCACAGGTCGCTATTCACAGAGTGGAATTCTCAGGGTGAAGCCTATGTCTTAATAAAAAAAAAGGCATACACACACACATGTACATGTATATTTGTGTCAAAGATTGTAACCAATATTTCACTTCCAGTGGGTGGGTTGTTATTTCTGAAATTCCATTGAAAAAAATCACACTATTAAAAGTAGTCTATGTGAGCACACTTTCAGATACTCTTTTTTTTCTGGATTTCATAGTTCTTGGATGACCAAAACACTAGTTGTTTATGGAAAGGACAATTGAAAAGGTAAGCTAAGAGTTATCTTAACAAAAGGGATTTATGAAAAAGACTGCAGGAAATACTCAGCATGTCCGAAGTCTTCTGCAAAAACACTGGGTATCACTGATAAAAGTGGAAGAAAGCAAGATACAACATTGTAAGTTAAACACAATGCACCTGCATACAATCTATCACTCCTGGGCAAGATTCACAGAAAAAGATGGGGAATAAATAATAATAATGATAAAAGTAAAATCAGCACTATGCTAATTGCCCTGTTTGTGTTTGGGTGCTAAAATTATATCTTCAATCTACATATTTTATGAAGTATAGTGGTATGATTTTATGTCATTATTTTATTATTACATTTTATTATTTTATGGTGAAATATGTAATTAGAATATTAGACCCAATGTCAAAGACACTTTAGCAAAATAACTTGTACAGATATTTGTTCAGTTCTTACACTTAGAAAGATACCAGTGAAGCCACCATTCAACAGAAAAAGAATTTTATTTTTGAAAAACCTTTTATGGGTTTCCCATGATTGGTTGACTACATTCCCATATGTGTGGGTCTGTGGGGAGAATAGTGCTCTGCCCACTCAGGCTCAGGGTTTGACAAATATTTCTGGTATATACTTGCCATTCTGTCCACCATTCTTCAGTTTTTAAGCGTATTTCTGGTATGTGGGGCTATTATAACAGATAATTAAAATAATTGGAAGAGATAAAAATAAAGAAACACTAACTTTTAGTGCAATAATAACATGTCAATGTGAGTGAAAATAAATGGCCCTCTGAGTGATGTCTAAATTAGATGCAACTGCATTTGTGGCCCTGTGAGCTGTTCCATACATTTGAATATTATTCTTGGAGGATCAGTTATTCCTGCTGAAAAGACAAGCAGTAAACTTCATTAAGAACAGGATCCATGGAGAGTCAGTCCAAGACCTGGAAAATGAGGCCC
>VMDR010011608.1:0-28156 GCA_007922815.1 Macrotus californicus | reverse complement strand
AAACCATCAACAAAATGAAAAGGAAACCCACCATATGGGAGAATATATTTGCCAATAATACATCTGATAAGGGGTTAATCTCCAAAATATATAAAGAATTTATACAACTCAACACCAGGAAGACAAATGATCCAGCTAAGAATGATCCAAGGACCTGAATAGACACTTCTCCAAAAGGGATATATAGATGGCCAAAAGGCCTATGAAAAAATGCTCAACATCGCTAATTATCAGGCAGATGCAAATAAGGACCACAATGAGTTATCACCTTACACCTATATGAATGGCCATCATCAATGAATCAACAAACAAGTGCTGGTGAGGGTGTGGAGAAAAGGGAACCCTCATGCACTGTTGGTGGAATGCAGACTGGTGCAGCCACTGTGGGAAACAGTATGGAGTTTCCTCAAAAAATTAAAAATGGAACTGCCTTTTGACCCAGTGATTCCACCTCTGGGAATATATCCTAAGAATTCTGAAACACCAATTTGAAAGAACATATGCACCCCTATGTTCATAGCAGTGTTATTTGTAATATCCACGATCTGGAAACAGCCCAAGTGTCCATCAGTAGATGAGTGGATATAAAAACTGTGGTCCATTTACACAATGGAATACTGAATGGCTGTAAAAAAAAAAAAAAAAAGAAGAAAATCTTACCTTTTGTGACAGTGTGGATGGACCCGGACCTGATTACGCTAAGTGAAATAAGCCTGTCAGAGAAAGACACATACCATATGATCTCACCTGTATTTGGAATCTGATGAACAAAGTAACAAACAAAACAGAAACAGAGGCAAGGACTCACAGGACAGGCTGACAGCTGTCAAAGGGAAGAGGGAGGGGACTGGATGAAAGCAGGAGAAGTTCTTAGCCAAAGAACATGTGTGTGTGACCCACAGACACAAACAACAGTGTGACGAGGGCCAATGGGAAAGGAGGGTGGGGGCTTGGAGGAGGGGAGCGAAGGGGAAAAAATGGGGATATCTGCAATAGTGTCAAAATAAAAATCAAGAAGAAAGAGAAGTGTAGCAATATCTACCTCACAGGGTTGTAATGATGATTAATGAATTGTTGCACATGAACAGATTTTGAAACTATAAAAACACCTTTGTTAAAAAAACTAAAATCAGAGTTTAATCCTTGATTATAGACCTCAGTCAATACAAATGTGTTTACCTTTCTCAAATATGTTTGGATTTCATAAAATTTGCATTCCCTAGAAGGTAGACCCAGCAATCACTTTCATAGTCTGAAAATATGAATGGAAACAGAATGCTCTGAGGTGAGCCATCCATTACATTTGAGAATACAAATGCAAGCCAAAGCATGATACATTAATTTACAGATATTGATGCCCACATATGAGTGTTGTTTTATATACATGCACGTGTGTGTGTGTGTGTGTGTGTGTGAGAGAGAGAGAGAGAGAGAGAGAGAGAGAGATTTGGATGTCTTCCCCTTGCAAATAAGTTGTGAAAATAACAGCCCCAAAGGGCAGCTTTATACAGCTTCTTTTCTTAATTTATCTGTTCTTCAGACTACACAGCTCTTAAAGTGGAAAATAAGGCAAATACACATTTGAAAGCTTTCTCTGCAGGATGACTCAGTCCTCTGGCTATTGTTCATCCTATTTCTTTTGCTTATGGAGCCACTAGGAGGTCAGTTTAAAGGCTGCAAGAAGTCAGTGTGCTCACTTCTCAATTTACTGCTTACATAAATAGCCCAAGAGTTGAACGGCCATCCTCTGATTGCTGTTACATTCAGAAAATGACCGAACAAAACACACTCTCACCTTTAGCACCATATTGTAGCATAGCTAGTATCTTTAAGGTAAAATGACCTTTTTTATTGGTTAAAGCAGTTTCCTGTCTCTCTGCAGAGAGAGGCGGGGGCTTGAAGCTGGGAACATTAGCTTCTTTGTACCTCCTGTGTCAGAGGGTATTTGGTCAGACCCATTGGACTGCAGAAGCTTTAGAGACTCATTTCGAAGGGTCAGTCAACTCTGATGTCACTGCAGTATTCAGGAAAGAATTGCCTTTGAACAACTGTATTTTTTTTTTTATTCTGGAGAGGCATTTTTTATTTGTGTGTGTGTGTATGGCCACAAATTGAATGACACTTCCAGAGCATGGCAAGTTAGATTTCATGAAAGTTTATGAGGGTGTGCGGTGTCAACACAAGAAACATCCAAACCTGTCGAGAATTTTTATAAGAGTTTATTTGAGCCAAAAATGGCATATGCTCGGAAGCAAGATCTCGAATGCTGCAGACAGTACTGGTTTTGCAGCTTCTTTAATGAGTTTAAGGAAGGAACTGTAGAAGATGATACAGAGGTGGGAAAAAGCAAGGTGGGGATTGGATTATAGGAGAGTTGAAAGGATTAGGTGCTCTCTTGAGGGTGGTCATGCCCTTGAGGGTTACTTCTGATATTTTAAAGATGTGCTAACCTAGATGCACAAGGACAATGGACAGGGCTGGTTTAAAACTTTTCACTGGGTTGTAACTACCCACCCTGATCTGCCCACCTAGGAATTTATGATCAAATCACCCTGTGAGGTCACTTTCCCTGGAATCCCCCTCTTTTTTCCATTCACAAGGGGAGAAAATGGTTTTCCTCCACCCTCTTAGGTTCTGTGTCTGAGATTTACAAATTCAACTGGCAAAAACAGATTAACAGGAGAAATAGTTTCTTACGTGTGCATTCGGGGATCTTCATAAAAAAATAGTAAAGACCCAAGGAAGTGGTTAGACCCAGGGGATTGTATAGCATTTTAACAAAGAGCAATAAATTTGTGGAGAGGTGACATGAGAAAGGAAAAAGGGGGTTTAGGCTTTTAGAGGCAATGGATTGTGGGAAGGTAACTCTATGGGAGAAAACCAGCGGCAGATAAGGTTTACTTAGTAAGGTTCTCTTTATGCAAACTCATCTCCGTGCTATTTCTGGTGATAAGATTCAATCTCCCCTGCTTTGTACTGGGGAGAGGGGGCACCTTCACAAAGGGAGTTTTATGCTCTGCTTTCAGGCAAAGAGTGGGAGGAAAGAGTTTTTCTTGGACCTGCTTCTTCTCAGTTGCTTTCAGCTCAAAATAATCCTCCATCCTCATGTCAAAGTGGCACATTATGGGGTGGCATATTGTGATCCCCATCAGGGGTGTATCTCAATATCTATATGTGTATATATTTTGAGGTCTGTCCAGGGAAAGTCCAGCCATTATTAATATAACAAGAAAGGTTTGTGTGACATCAATGTAACCTGGTAGCCAAGGAGAGTGGACTGGAATATACATACCTGAACAATGATGACTTCACTATACTAGTCAGTGGGGGTGGTAGACACCATTGAGTAAGCATCAGTACTGTGTGGTCATCATATTCAAAATGACCAAGTGAGTAGAGCAATGAACATGCATCAAATTTTGCATTAAGTTTGAACATCCCACTGCAGAAAATATTTGGATGATTCAGAAGGCTGCAGCTATGGGCACCTGGTGATTGGCAGCTTCATCATGACACTGCGCCCACTCATGCATCACATCTTGTGCAGTCTTTGGCAAAACATCAAATCACACAGGTGACTTAACCCCTCTACAGCCCAGATTTGGCACCCTACAACTTCTGGCTTTTCCAAAAAACTAGAATCACCTTTGAAAGGGAAGACTTCAGTCCATCAGTGAGATTCAGGAAAATACAACGGAGCAGCTAATGGCAATTGAGAGAACTGTGTGAAGTCCCAAGGTGCCTACTTTGAAGGGGACTGAGGTGTCATTGTCCTCTGTGCAATGTTTCTTGTATGTTGTATCTTCTTCAGTAAATGTCTATTTTTCTCCATGGCTGTATACCTTCTGGACAGACCTTGTATGCATAATTTCAATAGCCAGTTATGGCATGGAGATGTAGACATTTTCACTTCTTCCTCTTTTCCAAACCTGAAGATTATTGATTAGTACAAGGCTCATTCAATACGCTGGAAAACATTATTTATAAAACCCCTTTCTGTCCCAATTCTCTACCTTCTTCCCCCTCTTTACTCACAAACCTCAAGTGACATATACAGTGCAAAACTCCTCTGATATCACTATTGCTTCATATTCATCTTTAAGGTGTTCAACTATTTTTTAAAAAAAAAATTATTTCAAAAGAAAACTTTAAAATAATACTTGCAATGGGAAAACTATCATCACATATCACTTGGAGAAGGTCGCCATAAAAACAAAGCCAAATGAAAATATACAATTTCAGTTTTATTCTTTCCTACACTTTTTTATTCTATGCTAAAGTTACCCATGTGAACTTGCATACCATGACATTAGAACTATTAACGTATTAATTATAGTGATTTAAAAGTCTTTGTCAAAGAACTCCAGGAACATTTATCTGAATCTAATGCTGTTGATTTCTTCCTCTATCGGGTGCGTATTGTGTTTCTCTTTTCTTTCATAGGCCTTATTATGGGTGTTAGCAGACAGGTATCTGCTGTAGGTAATGAAGGGCTTCAGAGCAGGCCTCCCCAAGATGTGTCATTGGCATGTGGAATATTTTTAACTGAAGGCAACCGAAACTCTACAGGCTCATGAGAAAATTTCACCTCTCCCTGAATGAATTTCAATTTGTGACCTTGCCCGTGTTAAGAGTTTTCAACAGAAATAGCATTTTTCATGACCTATCTACAGAGCAAGGCAAACTTCTAATTACTCAACATTTGCCCTTCTTATCATCCTTCATCTTATCTTCCACCCCCTTGAAGCCTCAGGGTTTCCTACCGCAGCTTTAGCTTAGGATGTCATATTTCCCTCATTTTCCTTTCCCATCTCTGAAGTTCTCCTGTATGTGAGATCTCCGACTTTCTCATGGACGTGGGGTTCCTGCATATACATATGTAATTAAATTTGCTTCTTTTCTCTTATTAATCTGTCTCATATCAATTTAGTTATTAGATCAGCTGAAAGAACCTAGAGCTGTAAAGGAAATTTTTCTCTTCCCCCACAATATTATAGTTGTAATTCTTAAAAATTAGCATGCTTGCCCTGGTTGGTGTGGCCCAGTGGATTGAGTGCCAGCCTGCAAACCAAAGGGTCACCAGTTCAATTCCCAGTCAGGGTACGTGCCTGGGTTGCAGGCCAGGTCCCCAGATGGGGGCGTGAGAGAGACATCTGATCAATGTATCTCTTTCTCTCTTCCTCCTTCCCTTCCCCTTTCTCTAAAAATAAATAAATAAAATGTCTTTAAAAAATTGGCCTGCTTTTCTTGTACTGGAATTACATGGTGGAGGTTTGTAGTGATCCACTCAGAAGTTTTTCTGAGCTTGAGGTCTGTTATTACTATGGCTACCCTGGATGCACTACAGTCTCCACATTCTGCTAGTGATGGTTGGTGTTTAGGGAGGGGCACATTTGCCTGAGTGTTTCTGTCAATGTCAGCAACCCACTCAGCTCTAGGTCTTTCCTTTAGAGTGTACACCAAAGAGGTGTGTTTCTTACAGCTTCTCCAGCAATACTCAGGGTTTCTTTTTCCTTACTATGGCTATCCTAGTAGTGGGAATTAAAGGGACCTTCTTTGATGTGCTACTTCAACCCTAGTCTTAGCACACATTGTATATGCAAGTTATCCAGTCACTACTGCAGCTGTCATTCTGGATCCACTATTTATTCTCCCCACCCTTTACCAGGAGCAGAAAATTAGTTTCTGGTACCTTATTTCGGCTGCGGTGGATTGTCACCAGTGATGTATGGGGGAGTTTTTGTTGCCCTTTCCTTAGGTATTAAGACTTTTGTACCACAGGAAAGGCAGGACTATAGGGTCCAGTTACAGACCTGTGCCCTTTCCACAGTGACTGCCTTCTTCTGCCCTGGTCAGTAGGACCAGGGAAGCTCCCTGGGGAATCTCCCTGGGTCCTCCTGTCAGCACCTGGAAGGAGTGAGTCATCCAAGAATAAGTTATCAGCGATACCACTGGTTTCCCCTTCCTTGCCATAATTGCAGAATTGTGTTATTATTGATTTGGGATATCTGATGTTGGTTTGGCTGAAAAGCATGAATTTGAAAAGTACTTTAAAAGTGTGCATCTTACAATGATGAAAATGTTGATAGAAATGTGAGATTAAAAATGCTGATAATGAGCATGGAAGATAATTAGTGAAATTTAAATGTTAAGCCATTTAAATTTTATTCCACTGCCAGGAGGGGTGGAATGAACTGACTTAATTTTCACCACTATCATCTGTCTCAGAAATAATGAACAGTTTTCAAACTGGAAAATATTTACGGACCAGTAGGACTGATGGATCATGTGAACGGACTAACAGAATCTGGCAATATTGCTGTTCATTGTGGTGAAGAGCACAAGGCCGCAGCCAAAACTTGAATACAAAAGGGCGTTCTAGGCATGCATTTGAGAATGAAACAAAACAGATGTTTAGAATGAGGGGTGTTATTAGCAGTAAGGGGGTGAATGAATTACAAATTGAAATTCAAATACTTTGGAAAACCACAAGAAACTGCATCTGCTTTTTCAGTATTCTAGAACATCAGAAACAATACCAGAAAGGAAAACTATTCAAGTGTGTGTACATCTTTGCTGAGGTCTGAATGTTTGCGTCCCCCTAAAATTCATATGTTCCAGTCCTAACCCCCAAAGAGGATCATACTAGAAGGTGGGGCCTTAGGTCTTGAGGGTGGAACCCTCATGAATGGCATTAGTGCCTTATAACTGAGACCCCACAGAGATCCCTGACAGCTTCCTCCATGCGAGGACCCAGCCAAGAGGCTCTCGCTATGAACCAGGAAGAAAGCTCTCACCAGAACCTGGCCATGCTTGCACTTGATCTTGAACCTCTAGCCTCTAGAACTGGGAAAAGTAGATTCCTGTTGTATGTTGGCATGGCCAGCCCTGATGAACCGATAGTCTTTTCATCTCAAAACTACGGTGCAGATCCCTTTTCATGGCTGAAAATGAATATCACATCACATCACATTACTCTGTAGTTATCCATGTTTAAGATTTATGTGCGTCCATATTTAAGATTTTTCTTAGGCTAGTGATAAATATTTCCTTTGTTCACAGAAAGGCTTTTTTTTTCCCTAACATTATCCTCTCACTGGGGGAATTTTTTCTAATTTTATTTCTTCCTCATGAATCATAAGCTCCCAAACCAAAACTTTGAAAAGTTGAAAAGGAAAATCCCCTTACTTCATTATCTTGTACATGGAAAAGGGCATACTTCATTAAATCAAGTAAATAGAAAATTATAAATAATGATATAGGAATGTATATAGGAATGTATTCATTACCCAATAGTAGTGTTTTTTGTTGGTGGTGGGTTTTTGTTTTGCTAATAGGAGAACTTTACCCTGTTCTAATGGCACAGTAGAGGGAGAAAAGAACCAAATCATTGAATAACTAAATGACATTTTTTATTTTCCTAATCCCTCATAATTATGATCTCTCAGTATATTTTTATTTTCTAATAATTAAAAAAATAATCAATTGTATTGGGGTGACCTTGGTTAATAAAATTATATAGATTTCAACTGTATAGGTCCCTAATACCTTGTCTGTGTATTGTACTGAGTGTTTATCACCCAAAGTCAAATCTCCTTTCATCTCCGTATATTTGACTCTTTGTCCTTTACTGTCTCCCTCCCACCCCACTCTTCCTCTGAGAACCATCACACTGCTGTGTGTCTGAGGGGTTTTTTGTTTGTTTGTTCATCTGGTGCTCTCACAAATGAATAAAATCATATGGTTCTTGACTTTTTCCATCTTATTTCACCTCGCACGACATTCACTGGATCCATCCATGTTGTCACACGTGGCTGTGTTCCATCTTTTTCATGGCAGAGTAGTATTCCATTGCATGTATGGACCACATTTTCTTTATCCGATTATCTATCGAAGGACACTTCAGTTGTCTCCATGCCTTGGCCACCGTGAATAACACTGCCATGAACATGTGGGTGCACATATCTTTATGAAAAATAACTTTAAGCATCACACAACAAACTCACAGACTCTAGAACCAAACAAAACCACACGAAGACACCCAATTACTAGGAAGTGGAAATGGTTTAACCTGCCACACCCACACAAGTTCCTCCAAGTATGGGTGCAAGTGCTGGCGTGCACACAGTCACTTACCATGTGTTATCTTAAGAAAAATTTGGTAAACTATATCAAACACACAGATAAAATACAGGGACTAATATAATGAACAAGCTACCTAATTAGCAAGTTAGGTAGCCACTTGCTAACTTGGCCAGTTCTTGGTATTTTTTTTTCCATATTTGCATATATGTATATTCTTTAAAAAAATACGGAATGAGTTTAATCAGCTTACAATGCCCTTCCAATCTTCTTCCTTTCTCTTCATTCCAAGTATTCTCATGCAAATTTTCTTTTGATCCCAGAACTATTTTTATTCTTCTGTTGCATATGTTTTTATTGAAAAAAAAACTTTATATTTAGTTTGTATTTATATTGATATGTTTCAAGTTGAGTCACTAAAATAGAGAGATTTAACCTTATTATTTCTTTGGTGAAAGTTTCCATCTAGTGGGGAATGCCATCATCTCACCAGGAGGCAGGCATAGACCCATGCTGGAGATTTGGACTTGAAATTAAAAGGTGTAGTATTGGGTTGTGGCTAAAACTATGTGTCTTTGGCAAGTTCCATAGACTCTCTGAACTGTACAATTTAAGGTAAAATGAGAAAATATGCACTTATTGGGGTTTTGTGAAGATTATATGTGCTGTAGTTCCCAGAACTTTGGAGGAAGGTACGAAATGTTTTTAACATAAAGAATTATTATTATTATATTTCTTCTCATCTCTTAACCCTTAGATACTATTGTTTTCTCAGTGTATGAAGAAGCTAAATAGTTCTTAACAGTTCTGCAAAATTACCTGCATTCAGCAAATATTTTCTTAGAGATTATTTCTGGACTAATGAGAACCCTACATATTATGAGCTAGTACATGATCATAGAGAAATATAATTAGATGTATAGGTCCAATTAAACATTAAACAAATAAGCTCAGTGTTACACTGCTATGCGGAATGACAGAGATCTTACAGATGATCAAATTCAGTAGTCATTTAACCCCCAAGGATAAAACACAGATTCAGAGGTGACTCGTTGTAGTCATTGTGGAGGCTCTTAGGCAGAAAAGAAGTATTGATTGAATTGTGATGATACCTCTCCCACGGAAAGTGATGCTGTAACTTTTTATTGTCTTAGTTTCCAGTGTTAAAAGAGAGCTAAGACTTTCTCTGTTGACAGCTATTCCCTTTGAAACTGGCACTGCTGGATCCAAGACCTGATAGGACATGCTTTCCCCTTCCTTAAGAGGAGCCACGCACTTGTCCTCACCGTCATTTAATAGAAACAGGGACTTCTCTCTCAACTGTGTGACTCTTCTTCATCGTCCTAAACGGCCGTCGCATGTGCGTCAGTGGCAGAGTCTTCACTGATTTTGCTGTTGTTTTCCTGGTCTCAGAGCAGGGCCCAGGCTGCTTGCTCATTCTGGAGGAGCGAAGGAGTGACAGATGAGATGGGGCCAGCGGCTATCTATCTGTCGATCTGTCAGCCTGGAGATGAAGGCGACGCCCCGGGCGGGGCAAGGGCTCTAGCAGCTGTTTCAGCGGCTATTCACCCTGGAGTTCGGGGCATGTGTCTCACACTGCCTGTCTTTCAGCGTCCGACGTGGAAAGATCCGTAAATCCCAAAGAAGGCAAAGGTGAGAGAGAGCGGCACACGTTATAATGGGGCCGGTTCTTCAGTCTGTGCCAGAGTTTACGGCTCACTCGGATTTAGCCCGCCCATTCCCCTGGGCACATCCAGATTGCTGGAGTTTCAGCTGCTCCCAGTGATGCCAGACAAAGCTGCTGCACATCTGCTGTGAAACGACTCACTGCATATCGGTACATCTTGCAGCACTGAACGTGGGGTGTTTCAGTGGCCAGGACACCAGACCAGAATCTCAATGATCTGGGATACAGTCCTGGCACTGATTGGATAAGCAAGGTGACCTTGGGCCGATACAGGGTCCCACAGAAGTACTGCCTGCTTGAGTGTGTTCAGTAGGGTACGTGAATGTCTCACACGAGATGGACAGCAATGTGAACACTTCACCTAAAATGACATGTAGTGTGTTTGAGTGTGATACTGTTATGTTACAGAATGACATGCTTATGATTTTGTAATAAATGATTTTGTAATAAAACGGGGGCATTATTTGTGCTGCACCCTGTACTTTCTGCCTATACCTCAGTGTTTTCAATTGTAAAAGCAGGTGGCTGTTCAGGTGATTGCTGTAGTTCCTTTCTGCTTGTATTCTATGATGTCTTTCTTTCTTCTTCTTTTTTTTTTTTTACAATAGCTAATACATCATTGTTTATATGTGTGAAACTTGGAAAACAAACAAACAAAACCCCTCCCCAGTTTCCCAGCAACAAACAAAGCATTCTCGGGTATGCATTTGGATGTAAGTGAATTTCAAACAACACTGAGATAAAACAACTGGACACCACTGAGTCTAACTGACTTTAAAAGGAAGATTTTTTTCTTTCATAAAACTACAATACAAAATTGAGGAACTAAATGGGCAATCCCAAGAGCAGCTATAAAGTATCGAATTCACACTTCTGGCTGGACCCTGATCAACGTCACTCACAGGGACAAGCTCCTTTACTCCTTCAACAGCACTGTGACAAAGTCCGTGATGCCATCCCCGCCCCCACCCCAGGAAAGTCATGCTAAATGACTTCTTTGTGATTAGCAGTGGCCTTGCTAATGCGTTCGTAAGGGCAGAGCTGATACTCGAATCCATTTATATCCAATATCAGAGTCCGCTCAGTAAGGTGCTCTGAGAAGAATTCCAATGACCTTGTAGAACTGGACCTCAAATGACCCAGGTTGTCCTAGAATTAATTCCTTGTGTCTGTAATTAGTTTCCATAGTATTTCTGAAATGTCAGGGGCCTTGTCTCACAACAAGATGGTATTGGACTTGAACTCACTGGAATTTTAAAGGCAGTTTTATGAACTCCTTAGAAGCTTTATGTAAAAAGAAGCTTTTTGTAAACATCTCAGTTTGGAATACTGCTTATAAATTAACAGGGAGAGTGGCAATCAAAATTAATCTTATTGCTATATACCCTTGCGTGCTCATAATCTGCCGTCTGAGGTTAAATCCGTATTGATTTTTTAACTACTGAAAGCATAAAATGCACGAGGTACCAGAATAAATATTTTAAATGATAGTTATTAACATTTTTGAAGGAAGAATGGCCCATAAATATTTTTTCATTCCTAATGTTTTTGCTTTCTGCTAGAGGTCAGAGTGCTGGGAAGAAATGGTAGGGTGTAGGAACCGATCTCAGAGTGGGTTCTAATTTCTAGAGGACCAGAGGCAAGCTTCTCCAATTATCATTGGTGTCTCCTTCACAAAAGTGGTAAACGATATCTGCTTCACAAGCCCAAAGATACAATAATATACCAAGTCATAAAATATCTTAAAGGAGACTTCTCCCCCTCGATTATGTTAATCGCCTTCTCATGAGTCTCCTTATCACCAATATATTTTCTTCTATTTTATTTATTGATATCAAAGTGATCATTATGACCACATATATTCCTTTGCTTTGAAAACGTTCGATTATTTCTCTTTGCCAAGAGAAGCAAACTCAGGTTCCTCAGCCTGGCATGTCAGACATGTCCCAGTCCAACCGCAGTGTCCTCTCCCTCCCTGTCATGTCCTCCTGGGGTACCCTGGCTCTTCCCTCCCTCCCTGCGTTCTTACAGGCACCCCAAGGAATGTATCCATGTGTCTAAAAGGCTGCTCACTGAGAATTCTGGTCTCCCCATACCTTCCCCATTGTTTCCCTGATACATGTTTAAAGGTCAACTTAAGAATATGAAATTTCTGTTTTGTTCCTCTACCCCCACACCCTCCTGCAGCACAACTGATGAATTCTTCCACGTGTCCACCATTCTTTATGAAGTCATATATTTGTACACAGCATAACAGTTATTTCTTTTTCTCTATCCTCCTTGGTGCCAAAAATTTTTCCTGTAAATATGAGGGAAGAAATTGTACTTTGGTACTTTTAAGAAGTGAATCCAGTCTTGCATAGAGTATTTTTATATTGTTTAAAATTATATTTTTGTTTTGTGTCTTGCTTTTAAGTTATTAAAGTACCTAATGAGAGCTTTGTTCAAGTACCTTAAATTTGACAACAAAATCATATAACCATGGTAATGTTTTAGAATACCCAATTTAAAAAATATTCTCTTCATAATACAAGTTTCTTTTAGAAATCAGTTATTCTGGTAGCTATAATTAAAATGTCTTATTTACTTGGAAGAGGTAGATTGTGTGCTTAATTTTTCCATTATCTGCCAGGTAGCAAACAACTGGCAGTAATTATTTTTGCCTGCAGTTGCTGATGGAGATGTCGGGCAGAGAGAGGCACGAAAGTAGAAGTGTCAGCTTAGCCATTTTCTTGCTTATTGATTCTAGCTTTATTGGATGATGATCAGACCACGGTTTCCTTACAGGAACTGTCTTAGGGCTCTTCACGTTTTATGAGGGATGGTTTAGGTACATTATATGGCGTGATGCATAAAACCACTTAACCAGACGTATACGAACCTCAAATGTCTCAATTCACTCACAGCAAATAAGTGCGGGTATGGCTTTCAATTTCTGCTCACTGTTGCACCCCAACTTCCTGGATGATGTTTCACTTTCTGGGGTGACATGTGACTATATGGCCCATGTTCCCACTGATGGCACCAGTTTCTCTCTCTCTCTGTCTCTGTCACACATGTCCTCTCTGTGTCTCTCTGTCTCTCTTTACACACATATACATATATACATATATGGACACACACAAACAGGGTGGGGCAAAGGTAGGTTTACAGTTGTGAGTACATGAAACAATTTATTCTTATATTATTATTTATGAATTATTTCATTATTTTCCACATGAACAACTGTTAACCTACTCTCTTGCCCCACCCTGTATATTTGTGTGTATAATAGATATTCATATACATATATTAACACAGATATATAAATACATATATATTTATAAAACACCATTGCTTTCTTATTATTTCTGTTTTAAAACAATATCTTTCTACTGACACCTCCATAGCTTCTCTCACATAAGCCTGGAGAACAGTTAATCTAAAAAAGCAAATGAGAGAGAGCCAAGGAGGAGCAGAAAGAACATGGAAACTTTGAGCTTAATGGAACCTCCAGACTCAAGGAAGATAAAGGGGACTTTCAGGACTTCTTTTAGGGTAGGATATGAAGAAATACTCAGAACAGAAGCTCTATCGAAGAATCAAAAGTGTCAAAAATGAAATGGGGAAGACTGCTAATAAATGGCTATTTTTTTGTTGAAAGCAGTCAGCTTTCCACTTGGTTGTCCTTTGTTATTAACATCTTCACGACTCAGTATCCAAACTTGAGAAGCCCCAAGAGAGCGTGACGGAACAGCTCATAGGCGCTAAGGAATGGGAGGCACTTGTTCACAAACACAGCTCATGAAATAAGACAAGCATGCATGAAATTACAAAACATTGCCTTGAACAGGAATGTTGAGCCCATCTAACATGGGTCAGGATGTCCTTGGCTCTTCTGCTGATGGCCTTTTCATCCCCAGAATCTATCCGTTTAGTTACGCTCATGCTGATGCACTTCTGATGGGCAGATGGAAGAAGCACAGAGGAGCCGGGTTATTTGCTGCTTCCTTGTCTGTGTCTTTGTGTCTCTGGCCAAGTTGGGACTCTGTGATTAATATGAGATACAGATGTCAGCTGCGCAATCAGTGTCTGATGCTGGCGGGCTGACAGGCTGCTTTGGCTGTGCAGGTGACAGTTTCTGTTTGCTGGAGGTTGTGTCAGTACCTTCCTCCCAGGAAGGAGAGGGTCTTGCTGTGGCAGTTCAAGGATGATGTTCATTTCTCAGACTAGAAGGATGTAGAGGCCAGAAATCGAGCTATTGCTTGTGGGATTTTTGGTGATGTTTCCAGCAACTGAGGTAGACGCTTAACGAAGACTTGTTAAACTGCTACAGACACGTATGAACCTGCTTCTATTGTACTTTCACGCCAGCCATTTCCCAAATGAGAGGAATAATTCATGTGATGTATTCAAAATGGATACAGATTTGGTTTCCAGTCCTGTATCTGCCATTAACAAGCTGCGTGAGTTTATGGCAAGTTAAATATAGAATTTGGAACCTGACATTCTGCATCTGTTAAATAGGAATGGTAATACCTACCTGATACACTTTGAGATGACTAGATAAGATGATGTGTAATAATTCATATGACTCACAGTGGGTCCTTTAAGTGGTAATTATCTTTGTCTCCTTCTTTTATTCCTTTTTTAGATTATATACAAAATATAAACATGTCCAAATTTAAAATAATAATAATAGTAATCATCATAATAAGATTATATGTTATGAACCCATACTGGAATAATAGTTTGTATATGTAATATTGTTTAATTTCCACCAAGCCCTATGAGATAGATGTTATTATTATCCTCATACTATAGATAAAGAAAATGAATAATAAAGGGGTAGATTCAAATCTAGCTTTATCGAACTGTGTGCTCTTAGTAGGTTTATAGATACAAGTTGACCTGTCTTATGTTAAGGTCACTGATACAATTTTTAACATCAAACAACAAAAGCTGTTTATAGCTTACCGATTACTCTCATCAACCCCAGGGCATGCACATGAGTGCAAAGACCTCTATGCAAACACACCTGCTACATAGCTGTTGAGTGACCCTAGAGTTACAAACCAGAGGCCCCAAGCATCCATGTGACTTTTGTTCTCAAGAGAAAACCTCTCAAAGATGGGACTTGGGCAGTGGTTTCATCGACAGTAATCCAGTTTGTTCACAAACACGAAATACTTGGCTCTCTGCTCTTGCCATCCCATCCCCTAGAAAACTGGACAGTTGGCCATGAAGGTGGTGGGCCCTGGTGCCACAGTCACTCAACTCCACCATGTGGTCATCTCAGAAAAGCCTTTAGTTTAAGGCAAGTGTGAAAAATTAGATGGCGGTTAAAGAACAATAAAAAAATCTGTAATACTATGTATTCCTTCCTGCTGTCTCTCTCACTAAGCAACAGATTCCTCTTTCCAAAGTCAAAAGTGCAGAATGAGTGAGTGAGTGAGTGAGTGAATGAATGAATGAATGAATGAAATAAAGACACAAAGGCAACCACACCCACTATTTGACTTTCTCTTTTGAGCCCAAACACCTCTATCAGTTTGCTGCATATCCTTGGCCTTGAGTTGCCCCCTTTTTTCAGGTAAGAACACGGCAAATCTGTGCTAAAACAAACATAATTCCAGTCCTAATTCTAAACCAACTGTCTCTCTGATTTTTCTCTTTGTTCTTCGTGTCCTCAAATATAATTTAAAGGTGTTTAATTGAACAATCCCTAGGGCCAAGTCTAATATATTTTATTATCAAGGTCCTAACTCCTCTACACAGCTTCCCCCGTTAACCTCCCTCTTCAGAACACCTGGCGTTTTCCTCACCAACTCTGTAGCCTCATCTCAATTGCCAGTGTCCGACTCTCTTGCTGATTTAGTGCTGTTGCATTTTCTTCTCTGTAAAAGCTCCTTTCTTTTATCTCTATGACATTCTATTTCCAGTTTTTCCACATAATTCTTTGTCTATTGTGTTTACTGCAAGCTTCTATGATATTCTGGAATTTCTGGAGACTCAATGTCTAAATATTGGCTGTGAGGCGACACATAAGGTCTCAACGGTCAAAGGAGTTTTGATTGTTTTGATCAGCTATAATAAGAAGGGGCAATTTAGCATATGCCAAAGTTGAGGAAGCAGAAATGAAACCACCGTGATCAAAACGTATCTGCTCACAATCTGCATGGCATGTTCAGTATGCAGGTTTACTTATTTTTACTCTTTCGGTAATAACTCTATAGAGTAAGGAGAAAACCACAGCACTACCTATCAAAACATCTGGACTCCAGCATCGACTTGTTCTGTTCTAGCTGTGTGGCTTGAGGCAGTTTAATTCAATAAATTCAGTAAGTATTTCTAACGCCCATCACGTACAAGAAACATGCTAGGTACTGCCCAAGATGTAAAAGGAAGGTGATATAATTCTTCCCCTCAAAGCTCTTACACTAAATTGGAAGGAAGTAAGGAAGTCCTGCCTCCTTCCTGTGACGATTGAAATGCGTTATTTCAAAAATACCTCCTACCATCTTCACTCCATTCTTCCATCTAAGAGTTGCAAGGTAGAAAAGAGAAAAGTGTTCTCTTTTTTTGCCTTTTTATTTATTTTCTATCATTCTTAAAGTGTATTTTTGTCTGTGTTTTTCTGGCTATCTTATTAGAGAAATCAAGGGTCTGATAAGAACCAGATAATTTGATATTGAAAACCTGCTCTGACAGTCTTCCTTAACCTCTACCCAGCTACCTTGACACGGTGTTGTCGTTGATTACAGGGAGGCTTCCTGTGAAGAAATGTGTGGTCTGCCCCAAACCCATCCCCATGCCTAGGGAAGGCTTGTGTTCCTGGTCACCGATGACACGTAGTAGCAGAGCGTCGACCGCTATGACCAGGGTGGGTGGGAGCCCAAACTGTGTTTTGTATCTAATTCTGGAGACAGGGACTCAGCGAAGCAAGCATTCCATGTGCCAGTGAGAGAAGCCAAAAAACTGAAGGTTTCTAGTGTCACTATTGTTGAAAGCACAAAGTGGCATCTAATTCCCCCTTCTCAGTTGCTTCTC
Organism: Macrotus californicus; assembly: GCA_007922815.1. Lineage (NCBI taxonomy): Eukaryota > Metazoa > Chordata > Mammalia > Chiroptera > Phyllostomidae > Macrotus > Macrotus californicus. The sequence goes on along the minus strand of VMDR010011608.1, from coordinate 11,358 downwards.
GGTTCATTTTTGACACATTATTTTAAAAATATTGGAACCTTAAAATAGTATTAGTTGTGAAAGTGCCTCTGTGACTTCAGAAAGGGTATACTCGCTCCCTTCTTCAATTGTACCACTGAGGAGAAGGAAACGCGTGTTAAGCAGACACTGGGGCTGTAGTGGTAGGAGTGAGGGCTGGAGAGAAAAACTGCCTTGCCTCCAAGCCTGGAAGTTGGCCCTCGATCATCCCGAGAAAAGAAACGAGAGAACATTCTTCTCACTTTTATCTGCAGCCTCTGGGACTATATTGGTGAGAAGTGAGATTTGCCAGAAGACAGACACCTCCTCAGATTATGCTGTGACTTTTTCTGCCTGATGAAAATCTACATCCCTCTCCGTGGAGCCACATCCTTGGAAGGAAGGTTCACAAAGGCAGCCAGCCATCTGTTGGGGAGCTAGATGTGCTGCGTTCACTCTGAAACTGCCTCCTCCCAGACTTGCTCTTGAGATGGTTCCCTGGGTCTGGCGCATACCACAGTCGACCGTCACGTGGCTGCACTCAAATTGCATTTGATGTGACCTTGCAGGTCAAGGTTGGACACGATAAACTCCCATGATTTTATGGTCACCTTGACCAGGTCTAAATCCATCCTGGTTCTGCCACTTACTAGCAAGATGAACTTTGTCTATCATCTAGACTTTCTGAGCCTCAGTGGACTCACATGTAGAATGAGTATCAGAATGCCAATTTGTTAGAATGCTTGTTAGAGTTCAGTGGTATACTATAGGGGAGATGACTAGCAACTGACCTAGCAAATATTAAATGTTACTTACACTTGGCGTTCTGTGGATGCCAGGGTCTGGAAGGGTCAAGTGTGTTAAGGAAGCCACCACTGGTACAGCCATCTCAGGCTCCAGGAGAGCAGGAAGACGGTGGGAAGGATGACCTTCCACGCCTTCCCTTCCCCAGCTCATAGTACCAGAGTCCTGGGGATGCATCAGCCCCACCTTGGAGATGAGGTTGCAGTGCCTGCTCTTCCACCTCTGTGTCACCACACAGGCTGCTTGAAAAATTCTCCACGTAGGCAGGGTCAGTTCTCCTGAGGCCGGACCACTTGGCAGAGCTTCCCGGGTGAGCAGGCCACTGTATTTATCTTAAGCAAAGCCCAGAAAACGTGCTGATTTAGAGGGAGTCCACATGGCTCCAGCAATATATCAGCTGTCTGAATGATGTTCCATTCTACATAGCTTAAATCATTCAGTTCCATGGGTCACAAAATATCCACTGCACAGAAATTCTCCCCAGTGGTGCAGTGGTAGAATATCATACATGGAGTTCTGGTGAACTTTTAATTGGCAGATGATAACTCCTGATTTGTTTCAAATAGGACAGCTACATCCCAGTGATATGCTGTGCAGAATGGAATGTCAAGAGACACTCCAGCCTAACAGGTGACCAGAGGCAAAGAAGCACTTGGAAGATGAACGTGATTATTGCTTTAAAGATATTGCCATTTCAGGGCTTAATGCATTTGCGATTAGGCACAGAAGAATTATCTTCTACAGAACACGAGGAGAGTTTCTTCATTTTCTTAGGAAAACATAATTACCAGATGTAGTCTTTTCAAATTAAATGTCTCAATCGGTATCAGACAGCCAGCACCTGGGGAAGGCCAAACATGGCTGCCTGTCATGGCCCCATAGAACACAGATAAATTTAGAATCTTCACCTGTGAAAAGCAGTGTTATTCCTCTGGCTCCTACAACTGGCTGTGTTCATGACCTAAGCTGCAATGTGGCATCCTTTGCTCTCTGCGGAGCCCACTCACATTTCCTTCCTCCATCATCTACCTTGATCCCCATTCATCTACCACCCCCACCCTCTCGCTTCCCTACTGAGTCTCCTGCTCACTCACTCATATCTATTGTTTTCACATCTTTGAATGCAATTGGTGTTAGTGAGTTTATAGGCATGTGCATTTGTCAGGTTATCTCTGTGGGTTTATACACATGTGTCTATGTATACATATATACGTATGTGGACTTAAAAAATCTCAGCCTTGGGTTGAGTAGCTACTTCAATGTTGACCCCTTCCCTTACTTACTCAGCCATCGCTGGCATTGTTCTGAGTCACGGGGGGCGGGGGAGGACTTCCACTTTGGAGGGATTTTGGGACAAGGTACTGTTCCTACCCCTGTTTTCTCTATCCCTCTAGCCATGAGAAGAGCAGTCGCACATTTAGGAACAAAGAACCATCTGAATCTTAGTTTTAGTGGTTGTTTTTGGGACAGCAGGATCCCTGTGTGTCACAGAGGTATCAGCTTTGGTGTTACAACATAGGACAGAGAGGGACATCATCCTTGATGACTTCCACCTTGAACAAGGCTGCACAGACACCTGTGAGCCGCACCTGCCGAGACCATCATTCCAGTCCAGCTTTTCCGCCCAAAAGGCAGCTCCGTGTACGTATTTCTGCTGTTTAACGGATTTGGTGATACGTGTCGGGCACACCCAAACTACCATTAATTATGACAGAACATAAAAGAATATTTTAATTCTTAAAATGTTTGAATGTTTCTAATAATATGAAGTCTGTTATCATCCAGAATAAAAAGAGAAAGAACAACACTAGGCTATCTGAAAACTTCAATTGATCACCTACCATGTCCCAGGCATTTTTATATACTTTTCTGCTCCACACTTAAATTGCACAACCATTCTGCGTGGTGGCATTACTGCTGAAAGTTAGCACAGTAAAGTGACTTTCTTTATGCTATATACCTATTAAGTAGCAGAACAAGAATAATAGCTATAACCTTTCTATGAGTAATCATCTATTAAGTGAGGAGTACAATGGATACAGAAATGAATTTTCTGTGGCTTTCTTCCCTCCCTAGGTCTTAGGAACATGTTAATAGAAATGAAATCCTTTTCATCTTTTATTCTCAAGTTAGAACTCGCACTCTTTGAATTCAGGATTCGTACAAACTTCAACTTGGAATCCAATACAACATGGTTCACGGTAGGTACTTAATAAAGGTTGTTGGTATTGACTCTTCCTCGGTGTCTTGAAGAATGCTTCATATCTCAGCTTTTCTTTCTTCTTCCTATTTGACTTTCTTCTCTTGCTTTTTATTCCTACGTAATCTCCTCTCTCTAACTCAATGAGTTAGAACTGCTTAACTGAAGTTTGTGAGGTTCTCAACTAATTTTGAGAAAAGCATTAAATTCATTGGAACAAAATGCCAGTAAGTTAAAAAGTAACTATTGAGAATAAGTTCCTTTTTGTTCCTCTGAAAAATCTCCTTGTATAAAATAAGGTGAATAATAACAGTCGTGCTGATGAAATGTGTTCAATATATAGAGTATTTCTAGAAGTACAGTCTGTTTCCTGGGAGCTGAGCTTTAAATTTTAGCTACTTTTACAGCCCACATATTTATAAAATGTCTACTCTGTGCCAGATGATGTGTTTGGGTCAGAATATAGAGAGCAAAGGCATGGTTTCTGCCTTAAGCAAATAAAGATTGAATGGCTTTAATTCTGGAGAATTAGGTATGTGATGTCCGGATACGTGAACCAACTATTGCATTGCCAGGTGAGAAGTGAGATGATGGAGATGATATGAGTATTTGAGGGGAACAGAATAATGATGCCTAATTGAAATCTTGAGTCAGGAAAGTTCTCCTAGAGAAGGTGGCACATGGAAGGGGTTTTGAAGAACCAACAGCGGGGGTTGGTTCCATAGGAACAAGAGAGAGAAAGACTAAGAAATTAGCAACCGGATCATTCTCAAGGTTTACTTTTTCTATAATTCACAGGGTCAGACTCGACTTAACTCAATCTGTTCTTTTTCCAAACTAGCTTCTTCAAAGACATGCACAAACTATTTCTTTGACTACTTTTGTTTTTTTTAAAAAAAATTTGTAACACTGCAAATAAATTCACAATATAATCTTCCAAAATTTTAGCCCAACCTCCCATTTTTTTCCAACTAAATGAAATAGTGGAGTGGGTTCTGAATTTTTAATGTGTTAGTTTTTGATATTTTTATTTTAATTTTTATCCTCATCCAAGGACACTTTTTTCATTGCTTTAGAGAGAGAGGAAGGAAGAGAGGAAGGGAAAGGGAGAAACAACGATGAAAGAAAGAAGCATTGATTGGTTGCCTCTCATATCTGGGAATCAGCGCTCAGACTTGGGATCGTAGGTGGTCAGACTGGGGTTGCAAGTGCCAGATCTCGGGCCAGGGAGATGGAACCTTTAACCCAGGTGTGCGCCCCCACCGGGAATCGAACCTGCAACCCTTCAGTTACTGAACCACGCTCCAACCAATTGATCCATACTGGCCAGGGTAGTTTTTGACATTTTAAAATAAGGTTCTACTACCAGGAAGTCTGAGCCAGTTTAACAAAGCTTTGCTGAGTGAGTATATCCATGTCTCCCTTTACTGAAAAGACAAGATTTGTCATTAACAGGCCAACTTTTGAAACACAGATGCTCTGTGGTGATGGAAAATAATTTCTTCTCTTAAAATGGTTAACCACTGAATGGTTAAATCCCTGAAGTTTGTATATACCATCCAGTTGCTCAGAAATGCATTTTTCACAAATAGAATGCAAGTGAACTCCAGCCCAGCTCATCCCAAATGATGTTACCAATGATATTACAGATTAATGTGATATTGAAGTCTGTATAAGTAGGCTTTCATTATTGGAATGTAACAGGATTTAGATTTATAATCTTTAAAATGCAAAGCCAGCAACAAACATTTGCAACAACTTTATCTAGTTTTAATACCATAACAAGTGTAATTAGAGCCCAAATGTCCATATTAATGAGAAGCCTGGGATTAGAGAATAGATCAGGAAAAGGGAAGAAGGCAGAAAACTACATAAGGATTGATCCCGTTGCCTGCAGATGTCCAGATCCTGAGTGATGAGCTTATGTGGATCCTCATGTCAATCGTAACACGTCATATGCTTTACCTAACACCAGACGGGACCTTGGTCCATGTTCCACCCCCAGTGGGATGTTTGAATCTGGGTGGGTCATTTCTTGTTTCCTGTAAGTACATTAGGTGATCTCTCAAATATCCACCTCCGTTATTTGCGGGATTCTGCTGTGTGTGTCCTGTTGAGAAGACGATTGGGCAGACTCTGTAAAGTGCTCAGATCCTACCAGGCAGTGAGCCAGAAGGCCCTGATGGATATCATCACTCTTGGAAGTCGTTGTTCTTGATGCCCCACCAGTGCACAGAGGTGGCAAACAGGTTTGCATTTGTGTGCCACATTGGTGGTGCTGGCTGCCTGGAGTGTTGTGTTGCATCATCCCATATCCATCCTCATATACACTTAAAGTTTTATTTAATCCTCCCCCGAGGATATTTTTTATTACTAATTTTAGAGACAGAGAGAGACGCGCGTCAATGTGAGAGAGAAACAGTGATCGATTGCCTCCTGTATGCACCCCAACTGGGGACCGAACTCACAACCTAGGTATGTGCCCTCCCAGACCAGAAATAGAACCTGAAACCTTTTGGTGTATTGGATTACTCCAACCAACTCAACTGCCTGGCCAGGGCTCAATAATACACTTAATTTTTTTTTTTTTAAATTAACAACCTCAATGAATTTGGTACTAGTGTAGGTAAGATAAAATTAATAAACCATGTATATATATATATCTGAGTAAATTACTCAGAATTAATCAAAGAGATATTACTGGTTAGAATGCAAAATGGAATAGCCATTTTGAAAATGTTTACTGGTTTCTCATAGAGTAAAACATATACTTTACCTTATAACCCAGCAATACTAATCTAAGGTAAATACCCAAGAGAAATAAAAACATATTATCAATATAAAAACCTGTATGCAAATGTTTATAGTAACTTTATTCATAATCAACAAAACCTTTCAACAATCCAAATCTCCATCAATAGGATACCTGCAACAGCATGGATGAATCTCAAATGCATTGAGCTAAATAGAGAATTTAAATTTGCAAGCAATATGGGACATTCTAAAAAAAGTCAAACTATAAGGGCAGACCATTTTTCAGTCACTGCTAAGGACTAGAAACAAGGGAAACTTAGACAAGAGTGAGGGAATTAGTGGGAGCACTGGAACTTTCATGCACTTGTAGTGATGGCTATGTGACTGCGCTCACCGAAATGCAGGGGACTCACACCATGTAATGGGTGAATTTTGCTGTATGTAAATTAGGCCTCCAACAGTACAAATTTATGATGTGAACAAACAACAGAAGTCAATGAGCTATAAAGTGAATGGCTACATAGTAACAAAAGTAACAATTCCCTAAGGAATTGAAATGGGAAATTAATCTGTAATAAGTGTGTCTACCATTTCCGGCATTGATTTTAACACTTGATCTTCTTCCAAAAGAAGGAATGGTGTAAAAATAATGTAACAATACAATTACCAGTGTTAACTGAATAGACTTGTGTAGACCTATATCAGCTATGACTCTAGCAGAAAACATTCAAATGGGTTAACTGGGAAGGGGTGAGTAACCGAACTGGTAACTGAGATGTCAGACTTAAGGGAAATCAGCAAGGGAAGATGAAGGCTTTAGGAGCTAGTTACAATATGGAACCATTGCTACTTCTAAATGCAGAAGATCAAGTGTGGAGAGTATTCCTGAACCCGGTGGAAGGGGTGGTTGTAAAGGTAGCTGTAGGAGACAGCTTTGTAACAGAAGTGTAGCCTTCAGGGGAGAAATGTAGCCACTGCCAATTGTGGCCTCGCAGTGAGGGGCTACCGCGATCAAATATGCTTCTCTTTGCCGCCTCCTCATGCAGTCCAAAAAGCTTAGCCTCCTTGGATGCAAAAGGGCAAAGCAGGTTAGAAATGAGGGTATAGGATGTTGGAGGTTACACAATCTAGATGGGCAGAGATTATACAACATGAGAACTCTGCACTCAACGATTAGGTAATATATGCTGTTTATAAACAAACAAGGGACACTTATAAAATTCATTGCATGCTAGACCATAAAAAGTCTCAATAAGAATTAAAGAATTAGAATTGTATGGAACCTATTTTCTTACCATCACACAATTGTTAGACAGAAAAATAGAAGAGGAATTAAAACCTTTCATAGAATTAAAAATTTAATATGGTCTTCTAAGAAATTCATGCTCAAAGAAGACATCAACATGGTGACTTGATCATTTTTAACTAAGTCATAATCAAAATGCTGCATATCTAGATTTGTAGGCTGCAGCTAAATCAAGGTTTAAAAGGAATTCTAGAATAAAAGAAATCATAAAATGAATGAGTTCAATGTCCAGTCCGACAAGTTAGGAAAATATATTGTAAAACAGAATTAACCCAAAGAAAGTAGGAGGAAAAATACTAATAAATATAAGAACATAATTAATGCTAATAAATTAGAACATAAAAAAGAGGAAATAACCTAAAATGAAAAATAATCCACAAAAGCAAATGTTAAATTCTGTGAAGAGATAAAAGAAAAAGAAGTGTAGTGGAATTGATCCCCATTCTTCAGATGTCCTTCCATGTGCAGGGTGTTGCATTAGCATAATCTCTCTTTCCCCCACAACTCAGCCCTTGGAAAGCTGCAATTCTCTCGTGCATGTGGAAGGAGTAGCTGGCAATGGCTAGCCAGTGTCTCTCTGCCTCTTTGTCTCATTCAGTTTTGTCCTAGTGCATGAACACAAGGGATTCAAAGTGGGAAAGGGAGACATTACGTTGTGAAGATACTAGAAAATAAAAAATAAAAAAAGTCCCAAGTTCAAAGTATTCGATAAGCAGAGCCGCTATTACACAAACGCCCGTCCGTGGGAGACAGGTTAGTTCATGTGTGTTAATTCCTTCCATTGAACATGCATGTGCCAAAATTGACATCTTGATGGGCATTTTAAATTCATAGGTCACAGATTCTGAATTAGTTGAATGACGGCAAGGCTAAAGAAGGGTTTTTTCTCTTTTTATGTCTTCTCAATCAGTTACCATTGAGTTAGCATGATGATCTTTGTTCAGCTCCAAATATAGACTCGGCAAATGGAATCTTGCCTGGGATAGCTGCTCTAGGCTCTGAAGATTGTATATTATTTGGTGGGTGTGGAGTTGGTGCCATCATACTTTTTAGCTGTCCGGTTAATGATATGGATTCTAAAAATGAGCAATCTCAGAGTTGGCACTGATTAATTTAACTGCCAAGGACTCAAAGGAGTCCTCGCCATTCCTATGGAAGACAGTCCAAGCTAAAGACACTGAGGAAAGTATACATTTTTTAAATTTTAATTATCTGTTTTTAGAGAGAGAGGAAGGGAGGAAGAAAGAGAGGGAGACAAACATCAGTGTGTGATTGCATCTTGAGCACCCCCCTACTGGGGATCTGGCCCACAACCCAGGCATGTGCCCTGACTGGGAATCAAATGAGTGGCCCTTTGGTTCACAGGCCAGCACTCAATCCACTGAGCCACACCACCAGGGCTAGGAAAGTATATTAAAACTGTATGGGAAATGTATTATATCCCAGGCATTCTTCTAAAGACAGTGCATATATTTATGTAAAATTCATGTCCACTCCATGTGATGGATATGATTATCATTTTTATTTTATAGACTGAATATTTGAGAGGCAAAGAGGTTCAGTAACTTGTTTTTTGTTGCCCAACTATCAAGTAATGCCCACAGGATTTGAACACAATCTGATTCATACTCTACTTTTAGCCACTACCATTAACAAAAAGTAGTTGAATTTAGATATTTAACCAAGCTTTGAAATGGAGGAGACATAAGAAATTGGGGTAGATTTAAATTCCTTAAGGACAACGTCATTTATTTTGGATCAACAAGCATTTTGATCTTTGGACTTTGACTTTTGAGGGAATTTAATACTTGGGTCTCTTTTCTTCCAGGGAATTTGATGATGGAAGATTTTTTTCATATCTGAGCATCTCTGTGCTTTAATATTAGAATTCCAGTATTACAGTGCCCTTATGTATTGATAGTTTGTTATTGAAGTATATTTATGTCATTTGGTCTCTTCTGGGACATTTGAAAAAGTGGTTGAACATACTTTGAGAAGGGAATAGAATAAAGTTTGACTTTTCAGCCTTGATTACAGATTGGTCTTGGAGATGATTTAATTAATGCACTCTTCTGGTGCATATGCAAGAAGAGAGACGAATGGTCAGTTGTTAATTGCAGAGTGGCATCTTGAAGGATTATTTAGATGGACAGGTAATCTCTTCCCAAGAGGGAGATCCACATTCCCAACTGACTATAGCTTTAGTGGTTAAGCCAATGAGTTAAGAGAACAAAACCTATGGAATATTGCAAATGGTGATGGAAATGGCTTCTACCTTACTCCTGGTGATTACCTCCTTGTAAAGTGAGGCCCTCTGGCATAATTCTCTTGTCCCCTCGCTGTCTACCTATTCACCCTGCCCAGGAGGAGGTAGAATGCTCTGTCTGATTGGTGAGATTGGAAAGGGAAAGTGGACATGTGTGGTCAGCAGACTCTTTTCCTTCCAAACAGCCAGCAGACTGCAGGAAACAGGCATTGTGTCTTGGATCTCCAGGGGTGGCTCTGTCTCACAGCTGGAGGCCTTCTCCTGCCCAGACTGCTGGTTGGGTAAGTCTTTTCCTTCTAAGATTCAGTGATAGGAGGTCCATTTTCTTGTAGGTAAAAGAAAACCTATTTAGTGTTGTCATTAACATTTCGAAATGCTTCTTTTGTTTTCTATGTTTCCCTTTCTTTGTTTTATTCTTGAAGTGGTTTAGTACTCAGGCAAGGGAAAGGAGAACAAGTTATTGCCTCCTTACCAAATAACCCAACAACAAACTACTGGCATGATGAGTAGACAGATGGATTGATGGATGGACGGACAGATGAGAGGACAGATGAAGGAAAAGGAGATAGAAAGTGAGAGAAATATTATAAGAGGATAACTTAGAACCAGAATCATGCTGATGTGTACCATAGAATCCCAGGAAATTGCAGGATCCCTGAAATTTGTTTTGATCTAAAAGTGAGGGCGCAGGATGGGAATTGAGACACTAGAATTGGTTGAATATTTGTATAAAATTTCAGCTTGGTAATGGCTCCATTCTCAAACCACTGGAAGATGAATGTTCATGGGAAAGAACTGGATTTGTGGGCAGCGAGCACATATGACACAGAAATAACATACTGAAAACAGGGATTAAATGAAAGTCTCCTTAATAAACACCCCATGGCCCCATTTCCTACTTGGATTCAAGAAAACTCTGGTAGCTGAGTTTATTCCTTCCAAGTAAGAAATTGGGTGTTTCCATTTGGGGGAAATTATAGGTTAAGAAAACAGTAATAATGAATTTGTCAGTTGGGGACTACCCAATTAAATGGCCCATCCAGATGATCCAGCAATAAAACCAAGCATCGAAAAAAAAAACCTGCTTCCAAATAGCGTTCTGATATTTTACACTTAAATAAAAATACACTGTTAAGAATCATTAGATATTCAGCAGAAATCTGCAACATGACAACAGAGAGAAAACAAACAAAAGCAGGAAAAAAGAAGGAGGAGGAAAAAATAATGAAGAAGTAGGCAAAAATTCACATCCACACATGTGTGCACATGCGTACACACAGAGGGAGAGAGAGAGAGAAGGTAATTACTTCCATAATTAACGTTACTATTGAATTATTCCATTAAAGGGACTAAAATTACAAACCAGGACATTCAGAAAATAATAGGAAACAACCCTCTTTTCTTCCCCCAAATCTTGGAAATTAAAAATACACGATCAGAAATGAACATGCTAATAGAAATTTTGGAAAATAAAGTTTCAGAAATCTAGCAGACACTAGAACAATAATGACAAAAAATTTTAAAAAAATAGATAATAGGAAATGTGAGATGATAAAGTTACACCATTATCAGTAATGTCTAAATTTTCAAATATAAGAAGGTGACGAGGACAGAGAACACAGAGGATAAGAAATCACAAATGATAATTCAAAAGAAGTGCTGAAAACTGAAAATAGCAGTTTGATGATTAAAAATGTCTACCATGACCTTAAAAAAATAAATAAAATAGAAATACTTACCAAGTGCTCGGGCTCATGACAGTAGGACAGACTCATATCAACACACGTTATTGGAAATTTTATTTTAGAAAAAAAGGGTAAACAGTTATGAAAGCTTTCAAAGAAAAGGGGGGGGAACCTCTTTACATAGGAAGTGATGAGAATCAAACGAAATCAAATTTTTCCACTGCACTAGAAATTTGACTATAATGAATCAGTATTTGCAGATTCAAAGGACAAATTAATCCTGCTAACATTCTGCCCTCAGTCAAGGTATTTAGTCAATTAACAGAGCCTCAACATGTGTATTTCC
>VMDR010011607.1:0-28155 GCA_007922815.1 Macrotus californicus | reverse complement strand
CACTATCAGTGAAAAATCTAAAAATAAAATTAAGAAATCAATTCCATTTACATTAGCTCAAATAAAATATTTAGGGATAATGTAACAAAAGAAGTACAAAATACATATACTGAAAACTATAAAATATTGTTGAAGAAAATTTAAGACAGAAATAAATGGAAAGATATACCATATTTATGGATTGGAAAATGTAATATTGTTAAGATGATAAAACTCCTTAAAGTGATGATCTATAGATCAACAATGTCTTTCAATATCCCAGCTGGCTTCTTTGAAGGAACTGACAGGCTGAACCTAAAATTTATATGGGAATTCAAAGAACCCAGATTAGCCAAAACAATCTTTAAAAAGAATAAAATTGAAGGACTCATATTTGTTCATTCAAAATATCACATATCTCATTTAGTACCTGAATCTAGAATATAAAAAGAACTCTTACAACTCAACAATATAAAGAAAAAATAAACAAATTAAAAGTCAACAAAGAGCCCTGGCTGGTGTGACTCAGTGGGTTGAGTGCTGGCCTGAGAACTGAAAGGTCACTGGTTCAATTCCCAGTCAGGGCACATGCCTGGGTTGTGGTCCAGCTCCCCAGTTGGGGGCGTGCAATAGACAACCAATTGATGTCTCTCTCACACATCAATGTTTCTCTCCCTCTCTTTTTCCCTCCCTTCCCCCTCTCTGAAAATAAATAATTTTTTTTAAATCAACAAAGATATACATTGAACTTACATAATGTTATGTATATCAATCATATCTCAATAAGCTGGAAAAAATGGGCAGATGGTATGAATAGACATTTCTCCAAAGAAGATATGCACTTGGCTAATAAGCACATGAGAAGATACTAAAAAAGACATAAAAGGCCAATAAAGCACATGAAAAGATGCTGAATATCATTAGCCATGAGGGAAATGCAATTCCAAATCTTAGTAAGACACCACTTCACACTCACTTCAATGGCTAAAATAAAAAATATAGACAACAAATAACAAGCGTTGGCAAAAAAGTGGAGCATTTGGAGTTCTCATACATTGTAAAATGGTGCATCCACTCTGAAGCACAGCTAGTAGTTCCTCAAAATGCTAAACACAGTTCCCATGTGACCCAGTAATTTTCACTGATAGTTATGTAACCAAGTGAAATGAAAACACGTGTCTACACAACAACTTGTACATGAACATTCACAGCAGTTATATGGAAATAACCCAAACATCCCTTAACTGCTGAATGGATAAACAAAATGTGGTATATCTACAAAATGGAATATTATTTGGCCGCTTAAGAAAACAAAGTGTTGATAGATGCTACAACACAAATAAACCTTGAAAAAATACATAGTGAAAGAAGCCAGACACAAAAGACAAAGTATTGTATGATTCTATTTATATGAAATGTCCAGAATAGGAAAATCCATTTACATGGAAATTAGAAAAGTGGTTTCCAGGGGACAGAGGAAGAGGGGAATAGGTATAGGGCTTTTTTTGTGTGTGTTGATGAAAATGTCCTAACCTGGCTGGGGTGGCTCAGTGGATTGAGTGTTGGCTTGTGAATCAAAAGGTCACTGGTTTGATTCCCAGTCAGGGCACATGCCTGGGTTTCAAACCAGATCCCCAGTAGGGGGCATGTTAGAGGCAAACACACATTGATGTTTCTCTCCCTTTCTCCCTCCCTGCCCCTCTATACAAATAAATAAATAAAATCTTTAAAGAAAAAAAATGTTCTAAAATTGATTATAGTGATGGCTGCATATCGTAATGAATATAATAAAACTCACTGACATGTAGTTTAAAAGGGTGATTTTATCTCAATGAAGCTGTAATAAAAAATTAGGAAATATAGAATAGGCTTATTTTCCCCCTTCTTCTTAACAAAATGTAGCATATTTTATATAATTTTTGAAGTCTGCTTTTTTCACTTGACAATATATCTCGGCATTCACTTCATACTAGAACATAAAACTCCTCTTCGTTCTCTTTTATGGCTATGTTGTACTCAATTATTTAGCTGTACCATCTTTAATTCAACGAGTTTCCTACGTAGCTGAGGTGGCATTTGGGTTGTTTCTAATGTTTTGATATTAAAAATAATGCCACAATTAATAACCTTGTGCACTTGTTGTTTCATTTTTTTTGCAGATATATCCTCAGGGAAACTTCCCATAAAAGAGATTACTGGGTCAAAGGTAAATGCACATGAATATGTAACTTTGTTAAATATTACAAGTTTTCCCTGCACAGCATTTGTTCTATTTTCTGCTTCCAACAGCAATGTAAGAGAGCACTTGTTTTTCTCACAGCCTCACTTATGCAGTATGTAAGGTGCCAACCTTTTGAATTTTTGGCAATTACTGGGTGAGAAACAGTTTCTCAGTGTAGTTTCAATCTGAATTCTATTTTGAGTGAGGTTGAGACTCATTTGATATGTTTCAAGAAATTTTGATGCCTTTTAAAATGAACTGCTATGTTTTTTGCCCATTTTTTTTCTATCGGGTTTTTGATTTTGTTCCACTACATTCTTACAGAGCTCTTTGTATGTTCTAGCTGTTGACTAAATGTCATCTAAGCTGGTGACTCCCAAACCATATGCCCACACCTGAGCTCCGAATTTGCATATCTAACTATCCACGTGACATTTTCACTTATATACCCAATAGGCTCTTAGATCTACTGTGGCAAAAATGAAACTCTTCATATTTCCCCTCAGCAAATGCTCATCTAAAAAAATTACAGCCCAAACATTTGACGGTTCTTCTGTATCTCCCCTGGCATAAACCTGGACCAAGCCCCCATCATTCGTCTCCCTGACTTTGGCAGCACCTACTAACTGGCCTCCCCTCTTCCACCTTTTCCTCTCCCCTGCCCCACAGTCCATTTTCCAAACAGTAACTAGGGTGATCTCTTTAAAATGTAAGTCAATAAGGCAATAGACAGCTGGCAGCTTGACCCAAGCTAATCCCCTGAACCTGTCCCCCAAGTCCCCTTTTCTCTGACTTCCCAGTGGGCTAAGGTAGCCCAGCCCAGGCTCTCTTTTTGCTAAGCCCTTCCTTGTTTTACTGTTCCAAGCTTTAATAAATGCATTCTTATGGAAATAAAAAGTAAATCAAATCCTATAGCTCGGAGGTCCCCAATCCCAGACCAGGGACTGGTATCTGTCCTGGGTTTGTTAGGAACCCAAGCAGCAAGCAAAACCTGCCTGAGCTCGCCTCCTGTCTCCCTGCCCATACACATCGGGGGAGTGAAGCTCCTCTGCAGCCCCCGTTCTACAAAACTGGTCCTTGGTGCCCAAAAGGTTGAGGACTGCTGTTATAGCTGCTAGAACTCTTAAATAGAGTTCTACTTAAAACTCTCCAAAGACTTTCCACAGTAGATGGCATAAAATAGAATACAATAGTTTCCCCAGCAGTTTTATAGTTTTGTTTTCTCGTATTAGCTTTTTAATCTAAGAATAATTTTATATGGTTTGAGATAGGGAATATAAATTTATTTTTTTCTGATGGATAGGCATTTGTTCTCACGTTATTATTTCCCCATTGATTTGAAATGCCACCTTTTTAATTAATAAACTTCTATAAATATATTAACTAGAATTATCTTTGTTGCCATAGAAAAAACCCTCAACCTGGTTTTTAAAAAGAAGGTGAATTTCCTTGCTCATTTACTAAGATGTCCAGAACAACAACCTGGTTGGAGAGAGTCTCTGAATAAAATCAACTCAAACAACAGAGGGTGGGATGGGGCTGCTTTGAATGAAACCTGAGTGGGAAGATAGGAATCAGCCATAGGAAGATGTAGAGGGGAAGAATACCAGTCGGATTCATGCAAAAAGAGGAGAAACTTTTTAAAAGCCCTCAGAGTATAACAGGCCTGGCATGTTCAAGAGACAAAAGAAAGCCTGGATAACTGGAGCAGGGGGAATGAGGGCCAGAGTGGTGGGAGAGAAAGACCTTTTTGGACAAGATGAAAAATTCAGAAGCTACAAGAACATAAATTAGCAATTAAAATGTAAAACTTCTGTAAATAAATAATACTACCAGTACTATTAAAATTTAAAAAAATAGCCCTAGCTGGTGTGGCTCAGTGGATTCACCACAGGCTTGAGAACCAAAAGTTCACAGGTTCGATTCCCAGTCAGGGCAAATACCTGGGTTGTGGGCCAGGTCCCCAGTTGGGGATATGTGAGAGGCAATGGATCAATGTTTCTCTCACACATTGATGTTTCTCTCCTTCTCCTTCTCCCTCCCTTCCCCTCTCTCCAAAAGTAAATAAATAAAATCCTTTAAACAATTTAAAAAACAAACTGGAAGAAAATACACCATATATAACATACAAGAGATTAATAGCCAGAATATGTTAAGAACTCCTACGAATCAATAATAAAAGACAAACAACCAGTGACAAATAGGCAAAATATACATACATTTTATTGTAGGAAAAATACAAACAGCTAATAAAAATATGAAAAGATTTCTAACCTCATTGATATTCAGGAAAATGCTTATTAAAATGATATTAATATATAATCTTTGGCCATTCAGATTGGTAGATATAAAGAAGATTGGTAAAAGCCAACATTGGCAAGGATGTACAAAAATGAGTATGTTTATACACTGTTGGTAGGGATATATATTGATGTGATACTTTTTGAGAGTAATTCATTAGTATCATAATGAAAAAAATGGTCACGACCATTTTTTAGATTAAGTTTATTGGGTGACATTGGTTAATAAAATTATATTGGTTTCAGGCATACAACTCTATAATACATCATCTGTACATTGTATTGTGTGTTCACCACCCCAAGTCAAGTCTCCTTCTATCACCATTTATTCCCCTTTATCCTCTTCTACCTCCTCCTGCCCCTCTTTCCCTCTGGGAATCACCATATTGTTGTCTGTGTCTATGAGTTGTTTTGTTTTGCTTCATTTTGTTTTTTGCTTAATCCCTTCATCTTTCTCATGCAGCCCACCAACCCCCTTCCCCTCTGACAACCGTCAGTCTGTTCTCTGTCTCTATGAGTCTGCTTCTATTTTGTTTGTTAGTTTATTTTGTTCATTAGATTCCATAATAAGTGAAATAATATGGTACTCGTCTTTCTCTGACTGGCTTACTTCACTCAGCATAATACTCTCCAGGTCCACCCATGCTGTTGCAAAAGGTAAGAGTTTCCTCTTTTTTTTTTTTTTTTTTACTGCTGCATAGTATTTCATTGTGTAAATGTACCACAGCTTTTTTATCCACTCATCTGCTGATGGACACTTGGTCTGCTTCCAAATCTTAGTGATTGTAAATAATGCTGCAGTGAACATAGGAGCTTTGACTTTTGATCTAGTAATTCCAAGTGGGCAGGTAGGTGTCCTGGAAAACTACTCATATAAGTTCCTTGACGCATTGTTTGTAAATAATGAAAAATTGTAATTAACCTAACCATTTACCAAAATGGAAAACTATGTGGGAGTTAAAAAGAATGAAGTAGCCCTGGCTGGTGAGGCTCAGTGGATTGAGTGCCAGCCTGTGAACCAAAGGGTCACAAGTTTGATTCCCAGTCAGGGCACATGCCTGGGTTTCAGGCCAGGTCCCCAGTAGGGGGCGCATGAGAGGCAACCACGCATTGATGTTTCTCTCCCTCTCTTTCTCCCTTCCTTTCCCTCTGTCTAAAAATAAATAATTAAATTCTTTTTAAAAAAAGAATGAAGTAGATGGGGGGAAAATGGGGACATCTGTATAGTGTCAACAATAAGAAAAAGAATAAAGTAGAGATATGTGTAGTAACTATGTTATTAAGGAAAAACCAACTTCAGAATAATATATAGGTTATGATCTCATCTATGTGAGGAACATAAAACAAATGTACATGCTTCTTTTTCTTTTTTTTTATCCTCACATGAGAACATTTTTTCCCATTGTTTTTAATGACAGAGGGAGTGAGGGAGAGAGAGAAAGAGAGAGAGCGAGAAACATCAATGTGAGAGAGAAATGTCGATTGGTTGCCTTCTCTTACACACCCTGACCAGGGATGGAACCCACAGCCTGGATATATGCTCTTACCAGGAATGGAATCCATGACTTTTTGGGTCTACGAGATGACACTCCAATCAGCTGAGCCACACCAGCCAGGGCAACAAATGCACATGTTTCTACACATTTATAGATGCAGAGAGAAGTTCTGAGGAGATTCATACAAAGCTGATAATCACAGTTTGCCCTGGGAGGTATCTGGGGTTGTGTCCCTCCCAGAACCCTCCCAGGGCAAACTTGGGAGGAGGAGAAGTTGAGAGGGTGCTTCTGTTTTATCTGTACTTAAAAAAAAAATAAGGTCTCTGCAGAACAGCTGCCGCCATCATGGACACGAGTCGTGTGCAACCTATCAAGCTAGCCAGGGTCACCAAGGTTCTGGGCAGGACCGGCTTTGCAGGGACAGTGCACTCAGGCCCCGCAGGTGCGCGTGGAATTCATGGACGACACGAGCCGCTCCATCATCCGCAACGTGAAAGGCCCTGTGCGCGAGGGCGACATGCTCACACTATTGGAGTCAGAACGAGAGGCTCGGAGGTTGCATTGAGTTGGCATCTGGGTCCTGGATGTCTAGGTGGACAATGTGGCACCTAGGGGTGAAGTTCAACTGTTAATAAAGTGTTTGTATTGTATGTAAAAAAAAAATAAGGACTAGAATTTTACTGGCATAGTTTGAGAAAATAAACAAGAAATATAAGGTAGGGTAACTTGGAGACACTGAAAATTCTAAAAGTGAATTCAATTGAAAATGGCATAGGAGTGTAGGGATATTTGTTGATATCTAATAGACATGGTTAGCTAGCACTGACAGCAAAAAAGCATGAACTTTGGAGTCAAAGTTGGATTTGAATTCTGGTTCTTCCATTCACTGTGTGACTGGGGCAAGTCATTTAACCTCTTTGAGCTCTGGGATAATAAATGGAACCTACTTCACTTCAAAAGGTTGTGATGAGGATAGAGGAGATAATATAGGTAAAATCTCTAGCATTATTGTAGGTGATTGGATAAATGATGGGTGTTAATAGTGGTAATGTTTGTTGGGCACAGTCCTGCCTGGTTTCAGAAGCTGTAACCCCCTATGGCTAAGGCTGAGTCAAAAGACCTTGGGACCATAAGCCACTAAGGAGACAAAGCTTATTCTCCTGGCAGGGGCGATGCCTCTGTCCCCTTTACTTCACCCTGCTTGGCTCCAGGCCGCTGACTGGTTAGCCAATGATGGGTAAGATTCCTCAAGGGAGGGACGACCTAAGACAGGCATGGTCGCAAAGGGGCCATCAGGGGAGGACTTGGGCATCTAAAAAGGGGATGATAGACCCTCACCCCTAGGTTTTGACATAACCTGAGTCCTTATTCTGTCTGCAAGAAGTCTCCTAATCTCTTGGCTGCCCTTGTCCCTGGCCTGACTTAAGCCTGAAACAATGCTGGAGGTGGCTGCAGCCCTGTGCTGGAAAGGGAGGGTTTCTGGGGCAATCAGGCCTAAGAAAAGAATGCATAAAATCCTGTGACACCTGCTTTGCTAAGAATGCCCTCAATTTAAATGATAAGGGTCCAAGCATAAAATGACTTTTGTTACCTCAAAGTTTTATGGCCCTTTAGCTATCTGACCCTGACTCAGAATAAGCCCTCATAGTTATTTGAATGTTATCTATTGTTTGATCATTACTGCCTGACAATGATTGAGCTTTACGTATAAGCCCTGTATTCCTATGCAAATTAAACCCAATAAAAGCCCATTGAGGGATAGGCTCAAGGCCCTTCTCCTTTGAGAGATCTGGCCACCTTTCCTCCCTAAGCAGATCATGTCTTAGTAGACTTATTCTCATCTGTGGCAGATGGCCTGGGGGGAGGAGGGAGAAGGGAGGGGGTGGGGGGAGGGAGGGCTCTGTGGGGGAGCCCCCCCACAAATGGTTATAGTTATGGTCTGTAATCCAATGAGAGTGGATTGATTGCTGGCCTGTGAACCAAAGGGTCGCTGGTTCTATTCCCTGTCAGGGCACATGCCTGGTCTGGGGGCATGCAAGAGGCAGCCAATCAATGTGTCTCTCACACATTGATGTTTCTTTCCCTCTCTTTCTCCCTCTCTTCTCCTCTCTTTAAAAATAAATACGTAAAATCTTTAAAAAAAAGAAGTGAAAGTCAGATTAATGATGACCAAATAGAATTGAATCACACAGATTTAAGCTATAGACTGTAGATCTTATCACCACCAAAGACTCATTATTTGTTCCATATATTTCTAATGCTATTTATTTGTTCATCCACCTATATATTTATTCATTTAACAAGTATTTATTGAGTACCTCATGTTAGACAGTAGATATACGACATTAGAAATAAATGACTCTGTCTGTTTCCTGGGAGTTGACATCTTTCCTCAATGGAAGAAAGAGACACATAGCTAGTTGCCGATAAATGTAGCCTGGGAGTTACACATACGGACACTGGAGCCAGATCATCTGGGTGTGACTTCCATCTCTATCACTTTTTACCTCTGTGATCTTGGAGGAATTATTTAACCTCTTTGGTCACCTCTTCTATTAAAATGAGTTGATAACAGCTCCCCCCTCCTATCATATTCCCATCATAAGGTTCTTAAGAGGATTAAGCAAATCAATACATTGGTAAAATACTTTGTCCAGTGTCTGGCACATGGTATACACTAGTAAATACACAGTGATTTTTATTTCCAGGCAGTTATGCCGCTGTAGTTGATGTTATATAAAAGGGGAGTTCCAGAGAAGCAAGCATCCACCAGATGTAAAGATGCTTGTTTATCTAGCAAACTACATATATTAAGTAATAATGTAAATAATCTTTGTTTTATTAATCAACAATTAATGCAGAGCTGGAATAAGAACTTCTAATCAGTATGAGATAAGCAATGTGATATAAATTCTATCCAAAGCAAAGAAACCTACATTTTAGTCTTGGGACCTTATCTAGTGTAAATGGGGCAGTTCAGTTAGGCTTTGGGAATATCAGACATTTCTGCCCTGGATCTCTAGGAATGTCTTCACAGACTGACTTCTAACGTGCAGGAATCCTTCTTTCTCAGAACTGAAACTTCTGATCTAGGGAAAAAGGAAGAAAAGGAGAGGAGAGGAGGAAGCAGACATTTATAAAGCAACTACTGTGTGTTAGGGGCTAGGTACTTTATTGCTTTAATGCTTCTGATGTGCCATGAGGCTGGTCTATTATCCCCATTTTAGAGACAAGTAAACAGGGGCTCAAAGAGGTTAAAAATGTGTTCTGAGTCAACAGACTGTAGTGCTTCCTTGGATATCAATCTGTACCTGTTGAGAGTACAAGAGAGAAGTCATCTGTCAGTTTGGTGTACTCTACCATATACTTCTCAGTAACGAGAAGGATGGGGCAAGGATGGATTTGAGCAATGATCCCCAAACACTGTCTTCCCATTCCAGGTCCCAGGGAGGGCCAAATGGACCAGGGGAAAATTGAAGAGAGAGGGACTTAGCTGGAGGATTATGGCTGAAGACATAATGGCGTCTGTCCCATGGGCTCTTCCTGGGAACCCTTAGCGAGGAAGCCAGCACCCAGATTGGGACTTTCCAAGTCTCCCTGTGCTTGCAAGCAGACTGGAGAGAGAGAGGAGAGAGTCCTCGGATTCATGTCCTTTCCCTATAACCTGCCCTGAAGCTGTCCCTTATTAAAAGCCAGAGAAGTATGGTGCCCTGACCCTACCCTGGTCCCTTCCTGCCCTTGAGAACTTGAGAATCTGGATGAGAGAGAGAGAGAGAGAGAGAGAGAGAGAGAGAGAGAAAGAAAGGGAAAGAGAAAGAGAAAGAGAAAGAGAAAGAGAAAGAGAAAGAGAAAGAGAAAGGAGAGAAACACAACCAACACAGCAGCTGATGTGACCTGATCAGGGCAAAGTGCAGGAGAGGTATCATCTCCTGTAACGTACAACTCTGACTCTATTAATGAAGCACAAAATGAGTGCTTTCCAGCAGTTGCTTTGAATTTGCTAATTTTAAGCTTGTAACCAGCAAATACTCCAAAATATTTGTCACCTAAACTACATTAAAGTTTGTGCTTCCCAGATTCATAATCAGTTTAAGAAATAGCACTTTGCCAATACCCTAGAAGGTAGGCTTTCACATGCCCTCCCTGATCCGGGAACCTTGGTCATGACTTCTACGATACTGGTTCTCTTCCTATCTGTACAGTTTACCAACTATGTATGCATAATGTTTAGTTCTGCCTGTTTTGGAGCTTTATGCAAATGGAATCATGCTGTATTTTATAATTTACTTCTTACTCTCAAAATTGTGAGATTTGTCTATGTTGAATAAGTAGTTGTGGTTTGTTCATTTTCATTGCTGTGTATTTCACTGTATAAGTATTTAAAAATTTATCCATTCTACTGTTGATGAAGATTGGGTTACTTATATATTTATTGTATTATGCCACTATGAATATCCTTGTATGTGTCTCTTGGGGCACATGTGCAATGTAATTGGTCACTAATTATTTTATGTGTTTAAATCTTATTGTCAATTTCCTTCATAACATAAAAGTCATCTCTTTTACACTTAATAAAAGCTTGGAGCACACATTAGTTTTTTTTTTTTAAGGATTTCATTTATTCAGTTTTAGAGAGAGGGGAAGGAGGGGAAGAAGAGAGGAACAGAAACATCAATGTGTGGTTGCCTCTCACGTGCCCCCACCGGGCACTTGGCCCACAACCCAGGCATGTGCCCTGACTGGGAACTGAACCAGTGACCCTTCGGTTTGCAGGCTGGCACTCAATCCAGTGAGCCACACCAGCCAGGGCTCTTCTAATATATACCTAAGGGTGGAATTGCTGGGCTTGGGGGTTTAATCTAAAGATATGAAAGTGTATATAATTCTTACATCTTCTATTTGATTTGAAAATTGTTTTTCAACCACCTTCTTGGCATGGGGAACTCGAAGTATCCAAACCTGCAGCCTGACAATTTCTGAGTGATGGTTTTGAGGGTTTGGCTTCCAGTCCCAGATTACCAATGGCAATAAACGTGCTTCTTACTTACTGGAAGGAGCCCCTTCTGTTAAGGTCACTCACAACTGCTATCTTTATGGCTCCTGCCTCATGTTAGTCATCATAAGACAGAGCATGCCCTGGGCCACCCTATCCTGGACAAAGGTCTCCCTGCCAAGCACGGACTTGTTCACCCAGGAAAGTCATTTGTGGAGAGGAGGGTGTGGGGGCAATGACCCTGTTTGCTCTCTCAAAGGCAAACTCGCCATTTGAGGATATTAATGGCACAAAACACTGGAGTCTCTGTATATAGGCCCTCCCACAATGTTTGCAAGATTTAGGGCAAAAGTACAAATGGATGTCACATGTTTACCTAAATTATTTAAAATTATAAATCACTCCAACTGTTAACCTTAATGTAATTGTATTCTACTTTGATGAATGTACATCTTTAATGATGCACAAGACCTGGTTCAAATTGAGAATTCCTAGACTCCTCAGATTTATGCTCTTGAATGAGGTGGTGAGGGGCGTGCAGGCCCTGGCCCCACTGTTGACCCATAGCCCACGTGTCTTCTTTTCCCACCTCTGTCCTACACTAGGGACCTGTGAACACAGCTGCTCAAATGTCCAAGTGCTGTGCTGCCTACCCCAGACACAGCTGCCCCTTAGCCACCTTTAGGGATGTCCTGACTCTGCCCTACAGAGAATGGACCTGGGGAAGAGGCCACGGCATCCAGCCATTTGTAGAGGGACTTCTGGGGCGTGGGATTCCCAGAACTCGATCCTGAAGGAGGAGCACAATCCCAGGTGGGCCTGTCCCCTGGAACTTGTCGACCCACCTTGTGGGAGGCGTGTGGCCAGAGACCAGTTAGAGAGAATTCTCTAAACTATGGGCCTAAGGCAGGCAGGCTCCCTGGTTCGTGTATTGATGCAAAGTTAGTACTGTCTGCATATCACCTCTCATCTCCGCTCGAGTGCAGAGGCCGTGTCTGGCTGTGTCCTCAGCATTTAACTACGGTGCCTGGCATCCAAGTCACATCGTGCATAGGTGCATCGTGGAAAGTAAGTCGGCAGCAGTTCCTTACGTTTCACCTCATTTAAACTCTTCTTAGCCATTATGCCAATGAAGGCTGTGAGGCTCAAAGCGGTTAAGTGACTTTCCCAAGGTCACACAGTTAGAAAAGCTAGAGGCTGGATGTGTACTCACTTCACCACCCGGCCGCCTTTTATTATTATTTTTTCTTTGCCTCTGTTCTGCGGCGGGGCCCTGGAAGCAGCCGCTCTAAACTGCACTTCGCGCCGCGGTCTCTCTCTTTCACTACCCTCTGCCCCTCACTCTCCTCCCCTACCCAACCTCTTCTGCCGCTCTCGCAGCTCGTTCCGCCGAGTCCCCGCTTCTCCACCCCTGGTTCCCAGTCCCCTAGCGAAGCCCCGCCCTTCCCCTCAGGGCGACGTCACGTGCCGCCCCATCCCCCCGCGCCTGCGCACCGCTTATTTCCCGCTGTCAGGATGAGGAGGCGGAGGTCGGCGCTCGGGTCCGTCTCTGCCCGCGGCTGTGGCGGCGCCGGCGGCTCCAGCCTTAGCGGTTCCTCCCTGGGCGGCGGTGGCGGCGGCTGGGTCGACGCTGTCTCCGCCAGCTGAGCCCGTGGGAGTCCGGGACGCCGCTTCCCCGCCCATCCCCTCCCAGAGGCCCGCCGCCTGGCCATGGCGCAGTCGGGCCCGGCTTCTCAGCCTGACGGTGAGGCGCCCACCATGGCAGGCGGGGCGGGCGCGGCCTGCCCGGCGCCGGTGTCGCGGTGGAACCTCCGGGCAGCGGGGAGGGTGCGCGCAGGCCCCGGGGGTGACCCCGCCGGGCTGAGGCGGGAGCGCGCGGGTTCCGGCGCCGGCTGCGCGCGAGGGCGGCGCGGGGGCCTGGGCGGCAGTCTCTGGGGAGGGGGCGGAGGGCGCCGGCGGCAGCGCTGGCGGAAGGCGGAGGGGAGGGTGTGGGGAGGTTGCCGGGGACCTGGCAGGAGCTGGGGAGCGTGGAAAGGGAGCTGCGGTGGGATAGCCGTGGGGCCGGCACGTGGGTTCTGCCGCTGGGGGGAAATAAAACCGGGAACGTGCTATATTCGTTAAAGAAGAAAAAAACATTGATCAGGTAGTGGTGGTGTGCCCTTGTTCCTCCCCCAGTCCGTGATATCCCGGCGCTTTGCACCCAATTTTGTGACAAAACTAGTTGGGATCAGTAACAGGATTTAGTAGCGTTCCTTGAGAGTGTGTGGTTTCATGGTGAGTGCTGGGGCCTGGGGAGTCTAAAGGACTTGTATCCTTCGCTAAAAAGTTGTGGGCAAATTTCTTAGACTCTTTGAACTTCAGTATTCTCACTTAGTGAAAAGTTAATTCATTCCTTTGTATTTTATCTATAAAGGTGGCAACATGTATGTATGTAAAGTGATTAGTATTATTTTGAGGTTATTGAGAATAGTGTTTGAAAGTACTGCAGTGGGGGAAACGTGTCTTTTATAGCACTTCATTTTTTTTTTTTTTGAAGGAAAAGGAGCCCCATCCTAAATAATCTCAGTTGGTTGTCAGAGTCCTTCATGACCTGGGAAGCTTCAGCGATTGACCACATCGGTCCAGGTGTTTACTACCTGGAGGAGTTATGCTTGGAAAGAATGTATTTGATCTTAGCAAGGGCTTCTTACTCTGTCTAGTTGAGAAAGTTCTTGGAGGTGTATTTCTATCGTCGTGTGTGCTGAGCTGCTTTTAGTGTGAGTGGGATGCTGGTTTATAGTGCTGGGCACATAGTAGGCACTTCCAACTTGACTTTGCCTAGGTTTGTCTCTTAAAATAACTTTTAAGGAAAACCTTCTTCTTTGTTCTTGCTTTTGGGGAACCTGAAACAATGTTATCAGATTTTACAGGCTGCTTTCTTAGAAGTGTGCTTCAAAGCCTTGTTAGCCCGTACTTTTAGGTTTTGTTAGTTGCCTCAGGAGGGATGTTCAGTACCCACTGGTGAGGGTACTGCCTGCTGTTTTCCTTGAAGCACAAAAGAAGGGAGGCATTTCGTTTTGGCTTTCAGAGAGCGGAAACTGGCGTGTTTTAAGGCTGCATTTTAATTCTCACCTTTTGCATTTGGTGTCAGGGAAGAAAACTGCATTTTCCACAAACCCCTCTTTGTTACTGCAGACAGAGGCAGAGCACAGAGAGCTCCAGTGACTTCTCGTTCTGATCTGGAGTGGTAGGTATGCTTAGCTGGTTGCTGCCATCTCTTGAGTTGCATGGAAACAAACTCTAGGGCGGCTCAGGTGACATGACAGTCTGGAATCAAAATTCCCTGCCTCTTTCAAGATGTGAAATGGTCTTCGTTGTAAATAGGCAGAAGTGACTAAGCACTTGAAAAGGCTAGGAAAATTCGCTTTAGGAAATTCTGTATCTTACTATTCTTAGTACAGGTTTGTTCCCTGTTTTTCAAATCTTGTGACTATGGATGAGATTGAGTTTGCATAGATTACAGTATTTATTTTCAATTAGTGCAGTAAATGAGCAGCCACAGCTATTGTTTACAAAAGGGTAGAGAATATAATATGAGTGCTTTGTGTCAGTGTCTTCTTAGAAGTTCATCTTGGGGATACGATTTTTTTCTTTAGCAGAACTTAATATAGGTCACTTCTTAACATTAGCTTTAAACACTAGAATTTCCTAGCCTGCTGATTAAAAAAAAGATTGTAGAATTCTTTTAGTCAAACTGACAATGAAATATAACTGCGGAGTTTAGTTTTGCTTTTATCTCATTTTAAAAACAGTTGTCTTTTATATTAACATTGTTGAAAAATTTTCAGTTACAGTTGACATACAATATTATATTAATTCCAGGTGTACAACATAGTGAAAGACATTTATATAACTTACAAAGTGATCACCCTGGTAAGTCTAGTACCCATGTGACACCATGAATAGTTGTTACACTATTATTGACTGTCTTCCCTGTGCTGTGCTTTATATTCCTATGACTGTGTGACAGTTTTTATATCTGGCAGTTTGTACATCTGAATCCCTTCCCCCTTTTCACCCATCCCCCGAGACTTGACTGATTTCTTTTTTTTTAGCATGTCTTTATTTTCATGGATTTGTGGTAGGTTAAGAAAAGAATTGATTTGTGTGTAATTGGCAGGATGAAGTATAATAATTTTATTCTCTTTGATTTCTTATTTTTGTAAGCTTTTCAAAAAGTTTTGTTCTTTTTTGATGAAGCATCCTTTTCTCATTTAGAATAGAAAAATAAAATCAGACCAAAAGCTTTTAAGATATAATTTAACTTAGACTTTAAAATATAAAAATTTGAAGATTTTTAACATTATATATATTTGTTGAATTATCAAGGTAAAATGGAATAATTGGTTGAAATTTGTTTAGCTATTAAAATTACATTATCTTTTTAAAAAATTTATCCTCGCTCGTGGACATGCTCATTAATTTTAGAGAAGGGTACGGAGGGAGAAAGAGAGGGAGAGAAACATCAATATGAGAAATGTTGATTGGTTGAAAGGTAATTCAGCCCTGGCCGGTGTGGCTCAGTTGGTTGAGCATTGTCCCTGTAACCTGAAGGGTCTTGAGTTCAGTTCTGGTCAGTGCGTGTGCCTAGATTGTGGGTTTGGTCCCTGGTCAGAAGTCATACAAGAGACATCCAGTAGATGATGCTTCTCTCTCACACCTGTGTTTCTTTCCCACTCTCTCTCCCTCCCTCTCTTCCCCTCTAAAATTAATGAGCATGTCCTCAGGTGAGGATAAACTAAAAAAAAAAAGAAAAGGTAATTTCAATAGCTTAACAAATTTCAATTGATTATTCCATTTTACCTTGAGAATTCAATGATTATATATAATGTTAAAAATCTTTAAATTTTTGTATTTTAAAATCTAAAGCATTTGGTCTGATTTTATTTTATTTTTTATTTAAGAAAATTAATATTTTTTATTTATCTTCTAGAAAGTATGTATATTAAGTATGTCTTCTATTTCCCAGGGTTACCACTATGAAGTTTTCAGTTCTTGTCTTTTTCTGTAGTTACACAGACATTCTACTTTTTCCCTCCATCCTGAAATGGACATGGTTTACATCAGCAATTTTCATATCATGGCACACATAAACTTACTACTAAAATTCTGCAGCACACCGAAAAACACATTTTTTGCTGATCTGAAAAAAAAGGTACAATTTTGGTTCATTCACGCTGGACGACTGTTGTTGTGTTGGCTGATGTCATTTTTTTGTTTGACAGTCAAAGGGAAAGGAGGTCATTGCCCCTGACTAAATAGACAGGTATTGCATGTTTTAAAATTTTTTGTGGCACACTGGTTGAAAATTGGTTTATATACATAGGTCTGCAACTTGTCTATTTTACTTCGTAAATATTAGCTAAAAAACAATGTTAGCTATAATTATTATATACTTGTAAGTGGTTATGTGGCCAGGTAATGTGCTATAAGCACTGCATGCATTATTTCAGGAAATCTTTGTGTTAGTAAGGTGGGTACTATTGTAATATTATTATAGTTCCTATTTTATTGATGAGGAAACTGAGGCCTAGAGAAGTTAAAAGTGCCTGCAGTTATATAGCTAGGAAGAGGAGGGAGCCAGGATTCAAATCCAGATCATCTGATGTTAGGGCCCTCTGGTCTGTTTACTAGATCATGGACTGCTTTTCAGGTCACTGCTACAGATGTATCTCATTCTTGTTACAGAGTATTTTATTTCCTCACATGCATGTACCATGAATAGTTTATGTGCCTGTTTCTCTGTTGATGGACAAGTAGATTGCTGTAGGTTTTTTTTCATTATTTTATAAGCAGTGCTGGAATTGGTATACTTTTACATACTTTCCAGGTACTCTTCTATAAGAATGCTGAATTAAAGGGCATAAGCTTTGAGTGGTTTAAATTTTAATGGCTATTGCTAGTTTACTCACAACAGAAGTATCAATTTACATACCTCCAATAGTACATGAAAGGGTGGATTTCTTCTACACTCTTACAAGCCCTGGGTAATGTCATTTGTTTTGAATTTGTATCTTCTGATGGATTAAAAAAATGATATTCTTCAATTAACAAATGTTTCCATGTTTAGTCTATGACAAGCCCCATGCTAGGCTCTAGAAAGTGCAATAACCAACAGAACCAAAGCCAGTTCCCATTCCCAAGTAGTGAATCAGATAGCCATTAATTAGATAAACCCACCAAATATATAAAACTGTTCCACAAATATAAGTGTATACTACTTACCAGGCACACTTACAGGCATTTGGAGTACATTAGTAGGCAACACAGGTAATAAGTAACCCTGCCGTTGTGTGGAAGAAACAGATATTAAACATCAAACATGAGCAAATGATACGGATCGTTAGGTGATAAGTGCTTATGGGAAAAATTAAAAAATAGAGCAGGGTAAAAGGAAGGATAGGCTGGTTTTAAGTAGAGTGATCAGAGTAGTCTTATAGACAAGATGACACTTGAGCAAAAATTTGAAAGAGAAGAGTGAGCTATGAAGGTATCTAGGGGAAGAGTGTTCCAGACAGAGGGATCAGTTTTTGCAAATGTGTAAGGAAGGAGTGTATATTTGGGAATGACATGGAGGCCATTGTGGCTGGAATGAGTTATTGGGGTTGACTCGGAGGGAGGAGAGAGGAAGAGGAGAGTAGTAGAATATGAAGTGACAAGTAAGTGGATAGGGGCAGATCTTGTTGGGCCCTACATTGTAGCCGAAAATTAAATAATGGCTTTCACTATGGGGAACCATTGAAAAGGTTTTGAGCAGAGGAGTGATGTGATCTGACATGTTTTAAAAAATCACTCTGGCTGCTAAATTGGAAATAGAGTAAAGGAAGGCAGAGAAGAATTAATCTAGGGAAAAATTGTTGAGGCGTGGACCAAGGGTATATTGGTTCCATTCTGAAGGCGTGGCTAACAGGATTTGGATTAGATATGGGATGCGAGAGAGAGGAGTCAAGGATCACTCAAAGGTTTTTGGCCTGAGCAACGGAGAAAGGTACACAGTTCTATGAATGCCTATAATTGAGGAGTTGGACCCATTTAGGGAGGCCAGGAAATGTTTCTGAGGAAGTGGTCCTGGACCTGAGATCCAGTGGATGAGCAGGAGTTCCCCCACCCCACCCCCGACTTTTTTTTTTTTTTTTTTTGAAACAAGCAGGATGAGTAAGAGAACTATAGAATGGTCTGTGTGCCTGAGTGCCTGGGGCAGAGAACGAGAGGGTGTGAAATAGGTATGGGTGGTGTGAGTGGGCTTCAGCCCTAGAGCTGTAGAGGAAGCCCCTGGAAGGTTTTAGGCAGGTAGTTGACATGAAGGCTTTTTAATTTATACTTTCTTCATAGTAATTATATATATATTTTTTCTTTTGTTGTGCAGAAAGCTTTAATTTTTATATAACTCTGATCATTTTTAAAATTTATGATTTCTAGGTTTCTTGTCTTGCTTAGGAAGACCTCCCCAAGTCCCATGTTTATTATTAAAAAAAGCCTTCATTTTCAACAGTTTTATAGTTTTGTCCTTTATATTTAGTAATTTAAATCATCTGGAATTTATTTATTTTCAAATTTAAATGGAGTATTTACTGTAAAGAATTATTGGCTACACAGATTCCCTAAGAGAAATAGAAGACTAAAGAATACAGGAATAGCAGATATAAGAAGCAGTCATTACCTCTAGGGCTGAGGCAGATCACGCAAGGAAGGAACAAATCTTCAAGAGGCCAGTCCCTGAACTGAGATCCGGGCTTTGTTGGTGAGGGTGCAGCTGTGGCCCTTTGAAGGACAGAGTTCATTTTGGCAGAACTTGCTAGAAAGCTGGTTTCTGGTTTGTGGGGGGAAGCTGCCTGCATCTGGAAGTTAGTTTTGTTGTAACGTAGGGATCTAATTTTATTTTTCTTTCAAATTAAGTCAATTGTCTTAACACCATTTATTGAATAATCTATGTATTTGGTTTGTTTATTATAACTTCATCTATCTCCCAACCACTAAACTTGCAGATGCTTGATCCAAGACACAGAAGCACTGTGCTCACTTCACAGTATTTTATAAAAATTTTTATTGAGCCCTGACTGGTGTATCTCTGTGGATTGATCACGGGCCTGCGATCCAAAGGGTCGCAGTTCTATTCCCAGTCAGGGCACATGCCTGGGTTGCTGGCCAGGTCCCCAGCAGGGGACGTGTGAGAGGCAACCACACATTGATGTTTCTCTCCCTCTCCCTCCTCCTTCCCTTCCCCTCTCTCTAAAAATAAATAAATAAACTCTTAAAAACTTTTTTATTGAGTTTTTTGAGTGACATTGATTAATAAAATTATATAGATTTCAGGTGTACAGTTCTGTCATACATCCTCTGTATATTGTACTGTGTGTTTACTACCCAAAGTTAGGCCTTTTTTTGGTCAGTTTATCTCCCCTTAACCCTCTTCTACCCCTTCCACCCCACTTTCTTTCTTTTTTTTTTTTTAAAAGATTTTATTTATTTATTGATTGATTGATTGATTGATTGATTGAGAGGGGAAGGGAAGGGAGGGAGAAAGAGAGGGAAAGAAACATCAATGTGTGGTTGCCTCTTGTGCACCCTCTACTGGGCACCTGGCTTGCAACCCAGGCATGTGCCCTGACTAGGACTCGAACCAGCAACCCTTTGGTTCATAGGCTGGCACTCAATCTACTGAGCCACACCAGCCAGGGCCACCCCACTTTCCCTATAGTAATCACCATACTATTGTCTGTGTCTATGAGGTTTTTTGTTTTTTGGGGGGGAGCTTAATCCCCTCAGCTTTTTCACCAAGTTCCCTGACTCCTGCCCCACTAACAGCTGTCAGTCTGTTTTCTGTATCTATGAGTCTGGTTTTTCTAAAGATTTTATTTATTTATTTTAGTCAGAGAGGAAGGGAGGGAGGAAGAGAGGGAGAGAAACATCAACGTGTGTGGTTGCCTCTCACACACACTCTACTGGGGACTTGGCCCACAACCCAGGCTTGTGCCCTGACTGGGAATTGAACCAGTGACCCTTTGGTTCACAGGCCGGTGCTCAATACACTGAGCCATACCAGCCAGGGCTGAGTTTGTTTTGGTTTTGTTTGTTTATTTGTTTTGTTCACTAGATTCCACATGTAAGTGAAATCATATGGTATTTTTTTGACTGGCTTATTTCACTTAGCGTAATACTCTCCAGGTCCATCCATGCTGTTGCAAAAGGTAAGATGTCTTTTTTTATGGTTGAGTAGTATTATCACTCTAGTATCCCAAATTACAATAGCCCAGAATTGTGTAATATACTTTAATTTGATGACTTACCTGACTACCTGTGAATGAAACTGCCTTTGAATCTTAAGGGCTCTGATTTCTAAAATATCTCAGTTGTATCATGCACTAAGTTTTTATCCAGTGAAATTTGATGTGCTCTTGTATGATCATTAAATTGGGTTTAGTTTTCATAGGAGTATTTAGGAAACATTTATTTTTCTGTTTTAGGGTTGTGCTAGGTAATGTGAAGGGGATATAGAAATGAATGAGATGTAGGTTCTGCTTTTAAGAATTTTATGATCTAGCCCTTGCTGGTGTGGCTTAGTGGATTGAGGGCTGGCCTACAAACCAAAGGGTTGCTGGTTCGATTCCCAGTCAGGGCACATGCCTGGGTTGCAAGCCAGGTTCCCAGTAGCGGGTATGCGAGAGGCAACTGCACAATGATGTTTCTCTCTCTCTCTTTCTCCCTCCCTTCTCCTCTCTCTAAAAATAAATAAAAATAAAATCTTTAAAGAAAAAGAATTTATGATCTAATGGAGGAACGGGCCTTAGGTTCCCTCATGTGAACCAAGGAGGTACCTAGCCATAGAAGATAGTTTTCCTCTGTTGGAAGAGCTGTGAAGGAAGATACCTTTGTTCAGTTTTCTTATTAGATACCTGAATCTTTTCTAAGTGGTAGTCTGATTTTGATTTGAATGCCTCTGGAGGGAAGGAACTCACTACTTTCTAGTTTTGACTAGTTCTAATGTTTTATCTTTTGATTAAGTGGTAACTTGCCTCACCATAACTTCTACCCACTGGTTTCAGTTCTCTTCCCTCTAGGAACACACAGAGGAAATCCAAGGCATTCTTCTCCATGTTGGTCTGAAGAAATTTGATGATAATGTTATGTCCTTCCTAAATATTATTTTTATTTTTCCCATCAGATGGTTTGAAGCTACTTAACATTCTTTTAATTCTCTTTGAAACAGATTCCAATTGTTAATGATTTTTGGTGGTAGCTGGTTTTTCTGTAGATGATGTAATTTTTAGAGAGTAGTAGATACAGAGAGATATCACTGAAAGGAATTCTAAAGACTAGTATATTCCCCCATTTTACAGATCAGGAAACTAGGTACTAAAGAAGTACAAGCGATTTGTGTTGTAGCAGATCTAATGCTCCTTTCCTTATAGAGCTTAAAGTCTAGTGGTGAATACAGACAGATTCCATGAGGAAAAGGCATTTTATCTGGCTGGTGGTAATATCCCCAGCACAGTGCTTACCACAGAATAAATATGAGCTGCGGGTATTTGTTGAAAGTCAGAGCGCTACATGTAGCTACAGTAATGTGGTAGCTTTTCCCCATTTACAATATTTGACAAAATGTAGCTAGAGCATCGTATGTCATTCAGGAAGTTTAGTTAACATAGAGACACTCCCTCCATTCCATCCTCACTGCACCCCAAGTTCTATCAGAGAAAGGTGCAGGTAAATAAAACCTAGAGAGCTGTGTAGAATTTTGACAGATGGAAATGGTACCTTGGAGAAAGATGTTAGAGGAACGTGAGAATCTTTGCAGGGTGTGGACTGAGCATATGCTGTGTGAGGTGAGGTCTGAATAATCTGGTGTTGTGGGAACATGTTTAGAGACAGGTTTGAAAAGGGATTGGGCTTGAATGGTGGAAAGCTTTGTTGCCATCAAAGGAGTTTGGGTTTTTCTAGATGTTGAGGCTAGGCCTGTGGTTTGGTTTTAAGGCAGAAGGTTAGGTAAGGAGATTGGTTAGGCTGTGCTGTGGCCCAGGAGAGAGATGATGAGATTATAATTTATGTCAGTGGGAACAGGGAAAAGGAAATAATAGATGTGAGAAATACTGTGGTGGTAAAATAGCATCTTGCTAAACATTTGGCTTGGGGTGCAGGCAGGAGAGAAATTGAGGATTCTGAGAATGTAGATGCTGTTTATCCATGTAGGCAACCAGTGGGAGGGTGGATTTAATAGTAGAAAGTGGAAAATTGGGTTTTGGTATGTTGATGTGGAGTACTAGTGGAACAGTCATGTAGGAATACCTAGTAAAGAGCTGGAAATATAGGCTTGGAGCTCAAGGAAGAAATCAGGGGTATAGATAAACTTTTGGTAGTCAAACGCTTAGAAATCATCCAGGATGAACACTTCTCTTTGCTTATACTTATTGCATGATGGGCCTCGCATGGGGGATATTACATCAAAAGTACAGGCTATGAGGAAGGCCTCAGATAAAACAAATGGGTTGGATGAGAATGAGGAAACCAATGATTAATCATAAAAAAGAATTATGAGGAAAATTAGTATTAGAAGTCAGTATTAGAGCAAGTTTGAAGGAGGAAGGAGACAGATGATCACTTGTAGTAAGTGCCACAGAGAAGTCAAATGAAGACAAGTGATCATTGAAGTCAGCAGTTAAGGCATCAGGTCCTCTAAGAGAGGAGTTTCAGTAAGGAAGAAGTAAAATAGGTAGAGGCAGCATGTATAGACTAAATTTTAAAATCATGGTGATACACATACAAGTAGGCTGCTCGAAAGTGGTGGTAGAATTGTGACAAAGTGTGTATTTATATGTGTATGTGTTTAAGAATAGAGGTTTAAATAGTTGTAGATGCTGGAGGAACTGCCAGTGAAAAGGGAGAGCCTAAAGATATCAAGGCCTCTGAGGACTTGAGAGCAAGTAAGATGGATCAGGAGCTTGAGTGTCAAGAGGAGAGACAGATACCATCCTCCAGGACAGATGGGAAAAAGGAGAAGATGGGTGAGAAAGAAGGGTAGAGAAAATTCTGAGGTAGAAGAGAAACTGCCTAAATTAGCCTCCATTCTTTGATTCATTTATTCAACATACATGGTTTGAGTATGAACTGTGAACAAGGCAGACAAGGTGCCTGTTCTCATGGAGGTTGTAGTTTTGAGACCTTTATTGCAGCCAGGTAGATTAGGTTGTTTATATCCACCTGGGTTTCTCATCTTAACCACAGAACACAGAAAATAATTGGGCTATTTTCCCAGTTATCCAAAAGATGATATAACTAATACCATTCCAGATGCACAGGAGAGAAGTTAATTCATAATATACATTGAATACCTTGGGCATTAGTGCTTAACTTTGTCATGGAACCTGGGTTCAGAAAGGCTGGTAGAGTAGTAACCACAGGATATGATTGGGCACTTACTGTGGGAAATCTGATGGGGTGAGAGGAGTAAGTCATGATGTGGGTTGCCCTTCCTTTGGTTATGGCTGTTAAAAACCAAGACAAACTTGATATTTACTATTTAATACCCAGTTGAGATCGACTTTCTCTAAGCTCCTGCTGCTTTTATTTATTACTTACTGGGTTGGCCAGAAAGTTTGTTATTTTTTTGTCTGTACAATGGCTCTAGTAGTGCTTAGTTGTCTTTAACTTCTTTCAAAAATATTTTGCTAGGCTGTATTGTGACAGCTGTCATATCAGCGTGCATTTAAAAAAAACTCATTGAAATTGGTGAATTTTTGTGCAGCCATTTTAATATCGAAGATGGAAGAAGATATGCAACATTTTTGGCATATTATGCTTTATTATTTCAAGAAGGGTAAAAACACAAATGAAAGGCAAAAGATTTGTGCAGTGTATGGACAAGGTGCTGTGACTGATCGAATATGTCAAAGGTGGTTTGTGTAGTTTCTTGGTACTATTGACATTTTGGCCAAATAATTCTTAGCTGCGGGGCTGTCTTATGCATTGGAAGACATTTGGCAGCACCCCTGGCCTCTACCCGCTAGAAGCCAGTAGCATAAGATAGCAACATACTCAAAATATCCAAATCAATAAAGTTATTGGTGAAAATGAAAAACGTGTCTTATTTTATGGAAAAAACCATATGGACTTTTTGGCCAACCCACTATAAATAAACTGCGGTTGCCCTCCTTCCCATCTAGATCTCTTATCCCCCATTTTCTTAGCTACTGTAGAGCAGAGTCTGAAACTACTGCTGTCTTTCATTTTATTGTGATCCTAGTAAGCCTCTGTGGAGAGTAACAAAAGAGACATTAACAGTTTAGATTCATCTGTATTGCAAAAAAATTTGTTCTGCGTTTGTTTATTCCTAACAGATGAAAATCTAGTCTTTTTAGAACACTTCCATTTTCTGTGTAACTGTATTAGAAAATTCCTAATTTTGCTGGGCCCAGATCAGTTCCCTACAACTTCTGCACCTTGGTTTTGGCCTCTTGAATGAATTAGAATTAGGCTATTTTCACTTCCACACAAAAGGTCTTTAGGTATTTAAAGAGCTTCTTCCATCTTGGCAGTTTCTCATATGAGGATTCTGTATACCCTCACCATTCTTCTTGGCTTCCTCTGCTAGGCTAGTCAGATATTCTAATACCATGTAGTTTGCTAGTGCTCTTCTTAAAAAGGTGTACTTAAAATTGGTGACCAGATATAAAAATCGATGTGACTTATGCAAAGAACAGCAAAAATATTCTTTTTTGATCAAGATCCTCAACTCTTTTTAATGTAGGCTAACATTCCCTCAATTTGTTTTAATTCACTATCATATTCAAAATAAAATGACAACTGGGATTTATTGGAGAAGCTAGCTATATGCCTTACACTGTGCTCTGTATTTTTTTAGCATTTACTATATAGGTCAGGCATTGTGCTAGGCACTGGGGATGCAGGTATAGTTACAATTTTTAAAAAGTTGATATACTTTATTTTTTAGAGCAGTTTTTGATTCACAACAAAATTGAACAGAAAGTACAGTTATTGTACTCCCTACCCCTGCAAGACTCCCTCAGTGTCTACATTGCACACCAGTGTGGTACATTTGTTACAGTTAGTGAACCTACACATCATCATCACCCTGAGTCCATCATTTACATTAGCTAAGTTCATTCCTGGTGTTGTTCATTTTATGGCTTTGGACAAATGCACCATGTCGTGTATCCATTGAGCATTGTAGTGTCATATAGTACCCTAAAAATCCCCTTTGTACCACTTACTCATCCTTCTTTTCCCCTAAATCCCTAGCACCCACTGATCTTTTTACTGTCTCCATAGTTTTCCCTTTTCCAGAGTCACATAGTTGGAATCAAACAGTATGTAGTTCTTCAGATTGGCTTCTTTCACTTAGTAAAGTGCATTTAAGGTTCTTTAATATCTTTTGATGGCTTGAGAGCTCATTTCTTTTTAGCACTCACTAATATTCCATTGTATGGATGTACCAATTAGTCCTTTTGCCTTGAAGAACATCATGGTTGCTTTGAAGTTTTGGCAATTATGAATAAAGCTGTTAAAGTACAGATTTTTGTGGGGATGTTAGGTTTTCAGCTCATTTGGGTAAATACCAGGAGTGTGACTGCTCGATCATATGGTAGAAGATACGTTAAAGTGGCTGTACCATTTTGTATTCCACCAGTGATGAATAAAAATTCCTGTTGCTCTACTTTGTCAGCATTTGGTGGTGTTTGTTTTGGACTTTAGCCACTCTAGTAGGTGTGTAGTAGTATCTCATTTTTTTTAAAAAAATGCATTTAATTTATTTTTAGAGAGAGGAGGGAGGGAGAAAGATCAAAGTGAGTGAGAGAGAAACATTGATTTGTTGCCTTTCGCACACGCCTCAACCTGGAGCCGAACCCGAAACCCAGGCTTGTGCCTTGTCTGGAAATCAAACTAGTGACTTTTTGCTTTTTGGGACGTGTCAGGGTGCATGCCCTGGTTGCCAGCTAGGTCTCCAGTAGGGGGCACGGGAGGGGCAACCACACACTGGTGTTTCTCTCCCTCTCTTTCTTCCTTCCTCTCTCTCTAAAAAATAAATAAATTAAAAAAAAAACAACCATTGGTTTTAAGTTTGTAATTTAATCATATGAATGCATAATAATTATTTTTGTATAATTTATTTGATTATTTGTAAGATCTTGCTATTAATAGTTAAGGGCACCAAAAGGAGACTTATTTATTAATCTTTGATGTCATCTTTGGTTATTTCCTAGAGAGCTCTGGGTAAAAAAAAACGAGGTTTTGTTATCTGTATTGCCAAATTGCTTTCCAGAAATCTAGTTTTAGTTTAACATATGTTCTGTTAGTGCTGATATCTGTTCGTGTCACCTTTCCTTGTTACCATAAGTATAGACTTACCATTTTTTGCCTATGCTATTGGCAAGAAAATTTTATTTTATTGCTGTTTTAAGTTGCATATTTAGTATGATTGGCCTTTAAAAAGTATATTAGTCATTTGTTTTCTTTCTTTTTGCATTGCCTCTTCATGTTCTTTGCCATTTTCTTGCTAATTTAGAAATAATATCTTTAATTCATAAATATGGATCTTTGTCTTTTATTTGTTACCAGTATTTTCCAAGATTGTCCTGTCTTATTTTGGCTTTTTGGTAATTTATCGTTAATAATACAGAGAAGTCTTAAAATTTTATTTGAATAATCTTGACAATACTTTGATACTTTTAGATATCAATTAGATATTCACTTATAGTTAATGTCTAAATTTAAAAAATAGTTGGCTAATTTTTTTTCAATATTTCAATTCTTAAGTTGTTTCTATGTGAGCCATGTGTCAAGTCAGGTCTCCCACATACTATGTTTAAGTCATTCATTTTCTTTCTGCAAATAATAATTTTATAATTTTGGGTAAAATTTATACTGCCTATTGCAAACAACTCATGAAATACAGAAGAGCATAAAGAATAAAACTATGCTCACACAAAGATAATTTTCAGTAACATTTTGGTGTATTATCTGTCCAGAATTTTCACATGTAGATTAAAATATATTTTTAAAAAATCTCTTTAAATTCCATACAAGTTATAATATTTATTTATTTTTAGAGAGATGGGAAGGGAGGAAGAAAGAGAAGGAGAGAAACATCGATGTGTGAGAGATACATCGATTGGCAGCCTCTAGCACGCCCTCAACTGGGGACCTGGCCCACAACCCAGGCACGTGCCTTGACTGGGAATCGAACTGGCAATTCTCTGGTTTGCAGGCCAGCCCTCAATTCACTGAGCCACACCAGCCACGGCTATCATACTTTTATAGGATGCTGTTCCCAATTAAATGAAGACCTGTTCATGATATATTATTAAATTATAAATGTAATTTTTAATGACTGATAGTATTCCATTGTATTAATCCTGTAATGTGTTTAATTCTTGGTGAATAAGTTAAAATTTTTTTCCTGTTACAAATAACTGTAGTAAAATCCTGATATATATCTATCTGTCTGTCTGTCTAAATCTCTGTGCCAATATTTTCCTCAGTGAACCCTTATCAGTTGTTTCAACGGTTATGTATATTTAAAATTTGATAGTTTGATACATTTACATTTGCTATATTTTGTATCAGGCAGAAATATTTCTGTCTCAGAACAATTGAAAATCCAACCCCTAGCAGTTTAAACAAAGGGTTTAGTTTTTATGTGTGTAACAAGTTCAGAAGTAAAGCAGTCCAAGGCTGGTTTAACTGTGCAAGGATGGTCAAGATCCAGGTTTTCTCTATTTTCTATTTTCCTCCTCTGTGGGCCCATTTCCTCATACCTATATTGTTTTATTTTTTTCTTGAAGACTTAGTTCTGATCTTCTTTTGGGAATATTTATTTCGTTATATC
This sequence comes from Macrotus californicus, assembly GCA_007922815.1. Lineage (NCBI taxonomy): Eukaryota > Metazoa > Chordata > Mammalia > Chiroptera > Phyllostomidae > Macrotus > Macrotus californicus. Next base: position 287 of record VMDR010011607.1, on the reverse strand, counting down.
TTTTAGTATTTTCTCTCTTAAAAAAACTTTTCTTAGTTTTATTTGTTGGGTTCTCTACTTTAGGCACATGGATCATGTTAATATTGGACACTCTTTATTTTTTCCTCATAGCTATTTCCTCCTTTTTTTTTTAAAGAAATTTTAAAAAATTTTTACTGATTTGGGGGCGGGAGAGAGAGGCAGAGACAGAGACATAGACATCATTTTGTTCCACTTATTTATGCATTCATTGGTTGATTCTTGTTTGTGTCCTGATCTGGGATCAAACCTGCAATTTTGCATATCAA